>JAMKCF010000133.1:87500-190032 GCA_023634235.1 Pisaster brevispinus
TCTGTTACACCTTATAATATTAACTGCGTTGTATACATTCAAAATCTGCGCCATATCCGGCTGTTATGGAAGACTTTCTGTTTTCACGGTTTATTTTTATGATTATAGTATTTTTAATATGCTAATTTTCAGACTTTCAGGCCTAGAAACAATGTAGAATCACCACCAAGGGCCCAATATAATGTATTTGGTTGTCGTGCGTGTGGTCGTGCCTAAGTAACTATGTTTTATTTGAATAGAAAGCTGCCACATATTTTAAGCGCTTGCCCTGATAGCAAAGAATGGTGATTGCAAGCACATAATTTGACGGTAAGCAGAGCAGTGAAATTGGGCCTTGGTCTCATCAAATCATTCACGGACCCGAAAGCGGGCGGTCAATCGTTTATAACATAAAACAAATATGTTAATATTTTTTTTTTTTTTTGTAGGGAAACGGATTAGAAACAAATTAATAACAGTACACAAAAAGTTGATTAACCCATTTTGGGGGAATCGGAAAACCAACAATTACAGCATCCCAACTAACACAAAATAGTGCCCATTTATCTATTATGTCAAAACATAAGTGTAAAGTAGTCCCTCAAAAACGGGCGGACGTTAAAGTCTTCAGGAATTTGATGTAGGTGTACTTCTGGAGTTCCGTAAAACCGAAACGCTAGAATTAATACCGCAATCATGAAAAGAGCCAATTTGAAGAGAAAAAAAACAAAACAACAACAACAACAACAACAACTAAGTTGTATACTTACGAACAATATTCTAATCGCTGTTTTTCTTCCATATTTTTAATTTCAGATGATGATTACCCCAACATTGGCCCTATTTTTTGGATTAATGAAAATTCAGTTCATGGTGGCTACAGTTGCAGTTTCACCCGATCCCGATGTGACGTGTAACTCCTGCTGCCAGGGCCGAGACGGAATACATGGAATTCCCGGATCAAACGGGAACCATGGGCCAATGGGTCCAATAGGTGATGCAGGCTCTCCTGGTGAGGTTGGTGAACCCGGGACTAAAGGCGACAAGGGGTCAGATGGACTGGTTGGTGAGCAAGGCGCTAAAGGGGATCATGGACTGAAGGGAGAGCAGGGAGTCGGTCAAGCAGGGGAACAAGGACCTCAAGGTATGCCTGGAATGGATGGTTTGAAGGGGGAGAGAGGTGAACATGGACCAGCTGGACAGACTGGTAAAGCAGGTGAATGCAGTACGCGACGGTCAGCCTTCACTGCAGCGAGGACTACCAACTTCAGCCCTTCATCCCCCTGGGATCCTCTGCCCTTTGAAGAGTTACTGTTTGCAGAGGAAGGAACTGATTTCAGCTTGAGTAACGGCACGTTTACATGCACTGTGCCTGGGATATACGTCTTCATGTTCTCAGTCATGAAACTATCAAGTGGGTCTTACCTGCATGTTCGTCTGATGAAGAACCATAACATCGTTGTTACAGGGCGTGTAAACGCTGCAGGTAGTCATCAAGTGAGCAGCAGTGCGGTTATTCCCATGCACTATGGAGATCAAGTTCACTTAGCTGTACACGCTGTAGTACATAGTAACTTCAACCATTACTCGTCTTTCACTGGATTCCTGTTGTACGAAATCTCAACAAAATAGAGATACACACGAAAATAAAATGTATTAGACAATTAATTAAATACACAAAAACTAACATATACTTTAATGTGCGATGTTATTTTGAAAATATGTTCTAAATTTAAACAATTACTTTATAGGGGAAAAGCAGCCGTTTTCGTTTTTCTAACATGAAACGTGTTTGTGTTAATTCATGTAATTCATGATGACGACTCTCATGCATTAATTTTTCTTAAAAAGTGAAATTTGATTGTAAAAAAAAAGTAATTCGAAAAAATGCAAACATTTCTTTGCAGTGCGGATTTACGTAGCACGTTATAATTTGTCGGTTTACCTACTAAACTGTTATGCAGTCTGGGAATTCGTATTGCATTAGGGTATGACGTTTCTCCACATCATTATCGAGCCTTTTGTCAATCAGAGTGGCTGGATATGTTTATTTCATATACAAATCGGTCAATATCCCCTCAGAGGGGCTAGATTTACGTATTCCGGGTTAGGTAAGCAAGTAATTGTAAACAGACAAACAACAGTAACAATTTGACATACATCGACCTTAATACAGGTTGAATAAACATAATCCATGATGGCAACCTATTATGGACATTTTAAATTTGGTAAACAAACACGTAAAACAAAATCATCAAACAACGTTAAAACGTAACCCTTGTTGTCAACTTTACAATTTGACCCTAGATAATGTACGATAACAAGTCAAAATGTTTTGTGTTGATTTGATACAGCATTGTTAAGCTAGGGAGAAACGAAATGGTGCAATACAGTGTGTGTGCCCCCTCCTTTCACAATTGGTGCCGTTAAATTGAAATAATATCTCGTTTCTCCTCGTAATTACAAGTCTCTACAATGTTCAATGAAATTTTAAATGGTTTGTATTTTGTCCAAAGCAGAAGAAACAGGAGTTGTTCCTTTGAGGCACCTCTAGGCCCATTTGCCCTAAGAAGAATCACTTGTACTGTAGCTGTCTAAACAAATCACTACTTAATGCACAACTATGTATTTACTCCACCCTCCCAGATTTTCCCATTCCATTGCATTTTACATCATTTGAAATGATAAACTTTGAAAATTCTGCTCTGTGTTTAAATTCATTTGTTACAAAGTGGTTTTCTTTTCTTCAAATAAAATTACACTCGACACCTTCGCTCTTGAGCATTATATAAATATACCCTTTTGACTTAATCAAAATAATCAAGCAAAGGTTATTTGGATTTGGGCCCATATAAAATATAAAAGGGGGCACCATCTTACTGATTAAGCCTTGCATCTATCTGCTCAATCAACTATTTATATGATACCCTTTGTTTACACAATTCAGCATGAACTTCAACATATCTTATATCTTGACTTGTCAATATTGGGCTGTACTTTGAGCACATATAATGTTAAGTACCATTGTGAGTGTTGATGTTTAATCAATACAATTTTTAATTACGCAACATCTCCTCTCTGGACCGTGCAGACCAATCTGTTTTTCTTTTCACAAAATCGTAACTGAACTTAATTCCCTCTTTAAAGGCAATTCCCTTGATCGTAAAAGAAAAATGTCGTCACGGAAAATCAGTTTGTATTACTAAAAAAAACAATTAATTATGAATAATAACTGATAAAATTGTTGAAAAATACAGTGTGTCAAAGTTGACTATCATTTTCAGAGTGTACTAGAAGTGAAAGCATATATTGCCAGAATTATGGAAGTACTGATGTGTCACCCGGATGTGTTAAATGCTTATTAGCTTATTAGCTACTACCTCGGCGGAGATAGGAAGTTGGCAGGGACCACTACTTTCGCTTAGTTGATCGGATCGAGGGGGCTCCTCGTTATTAACTTCACTGCCGCGGAGTGAGTTCTTAAATGGTTTAAACGTTTGGACCAACTTGTTCCAGTCATCGTCCTACCTTCCCCATAGTTAGCAGCTAATAAGCTAGACTGAACTACGTAGTTTCCCAAAGTAGTCTCCCGAATTCCAAAATCTACTCAGCGACATTAGAATAAAGAGCAAGACCTAGTTTCCTAAGAACAAATTGACACAGCTAGTAGATATATACAGCTAGTAGAAAACCAAAATTAATTTGGACGAAAATCAATTTGCATTTCAGCTACCGGGGCCAAAACCCCTAATAATAGGATTAGTACATGTTTTAGTTGACATATTACGTTATATGAATATCTAAGTTTTGCCATGATTTGAGGTATAAATCGAGTGCTTGGGTGTTAAGGCTAGTTTGAAGTCATATTTACTTATTTGTTTTCGTACATTTTGACAGGTAGATTTCCTCCTAAGACTGTCATACCTGTACATGCAAAGAAAAGCGAAAGGTGTGTTCTGATGCCATCAAAGCATTTGACTAATTTATTGTTTGATTTGCTGTCAGCAGCTCAGAAATATTAAAATAACAAAGGGATTTTACACCAATGGTTTATTAAGAGTATATTTGAAAAATATCATTACCGTAGGTAGGGCTACAATTTGTAGATTTGTTTAGCGTATTGCTTCTTTATATGTATAATAAACAATAATTAGACACATTGATACACTAAAATTAACCTGTGAAAGTTGAATACAATGTCTACTTGCTGAACAAAATTAACAAACTATCACAGTTTTGTTTATAAAAACGTCGTATCCATCCACGTTAAGCGAAGTGACAGCAAGTACGAAGCGCATCCCTGTACGCAGCAATCGCAAAAGGAAACCAACCCTCAGTAATCAGAGAAATTGTTCATTTATGCAGGATTTGTTCCTCAGATTCCATTTTAAATTCATATGTGTTTTCTACTCAAAGGGAGCATTCCAGAGGATTAAACAAAATAAAAATAACAAAGCAGGTTGCCTTCTGCCTTGAATTACCAACGTTATAACAAATAAGCCCTTGGGCGGAAGTTACAACAACGGAGTCCTTACCATTTAAGAGTCATTTCACGTAAATACTTGACATATGTGTCCACGGTCAAAAAATCATTTTTTTAAATACTTTGTAGGTCGAAGGGCCTTGGGGTGCAAGTAAACAAAATCAAACTTTCAAATCCATGTATAGCCCGTTGCCATGGTAACAGCTAATTTTGTGTTTTGGGCATTTTAGATCGTTTTGGAGGTCTGAAAAACTGCTTTCAGCTCATGTTTATAACTTCACCCTACCAAAATGCAAAATTATTTCATAAAACCTTTTATACCACTACAAAATATTATTCTTGGCGTTACTTGAGAAAAAAAAATATTGCTATAAATTTTACCCTTATGCTATTTTTGCATCAACCATTAAAGCATGTTTTTAGAACTTGCAAAATCGACATTTTTACCCTTTTTTGGCCCTAAAAATTTCAAATTTCCAGGGGTCTCAGAAAAATTTCCTTTCGGTTGTGATTAGGGCCAACATTGGTCTTCCATATCTGGTGAGGAAAACTTGGGCAATTGCATCCTGTTGTGAAAATACTGCCTCAAAAACTGATTTTTTCCCCCAAAACAGGAAGAATGCATTTTAAAGTTTTTCTCTCAGTTTGAACCAGCATCATTAAAAAAGAACACTTTAATCAATCAGGCACCTTTTCCCGAGCGTTCTGTAATGGTTTAGAGTCTTTAAGTTCAATGAAAAGATATAGTCAAAGCCAAGACTGGATCCCAAACCGAGATCGCAGTAAAAGAGATGCGGTGCTTCTTTAGGGAACAGTATGGTGCGGGGCATCTAGAGGGAACAGTTGGGGGCGGGCATCTACAGGGAACAGTTGGGGAGGGGCAACAAAGGAAGAAGTTAGGAACATTCTTATCCTCTTCATTGTCTCTCTCATCATCAACATCTTCCTCCTCATCAAACATCGACATTTAAGATCACCAAGGAGAAGGAAACCAATGTAGCCAAAGCTGATCCCTACATGGAGCTGCAAGCAACGGAGGACGAGAACAGAGTCTACATGGAACCTACTACGGCTACAACTACCACACATGATACCTACTACCAACCAGTTGAAGTAGAGACTTACAGCCCAGAGTATGACTACGCTCACCCAGAGGGCAGCAACAACACCAGCTACGAAGCGGTCAGAAAGTCACATAATTCAACTGAAAGACCAAAGCAGAATATTAACAATTAATTTTGTGGAAAACAGGTGAAAAAACTAACATCTTAAAAACTTTGAAGGGTGATGAAAGAACCGTCACGCTTAATTTGACTCTGGACATTGATGGGGTTAGAAACAACACCATGAACAATTGTCAATAACTTTCTCGGTCGGATTGCCTTGAGCCGACAGCTTTTTTGACACCATCAATAAAAACATGAATCTAGGCCCAGCAACGGACCCTTATTAAGACTTTTACCAAATCAATACTTTTATCCCATTCAATTAATCAATAATATAAATAGGGATAAATACAGACTTGATTAAGTGGTGGGGGTCTCCAAAAAGCAAAGGTCGTCGAGTAACGACCCCATGACGTGTGTAGCTTAAAGGTATCAGTTGCATACAGATTTTAGCCATCAGGCACT
Organism: Pisaster brevispinus; assembly: GCA_023634235.1. Taxonomy (NCBI): domain Eukaryota; kingdom Metazoa; phylum Echinodermata; class Asteroidea; order Forcipulatida; family Asteriidae; genus Pisaster; species Pisaster brevispinus. The sequence continues at coordinate 93,594 of JAMKCF010000133.1, forward strand.
TTTCAGGTGTCCGTTTTTGATAAAAAAGTAATAACTCCGCCATTTTATTTTATTTGTATTTAAACAAATTCAGGTCCCTCAACTACACCTAGCCAAATAGCATGCCAATTGTCTTGTTACCATCGGGGTTGATTTCACACCAAAAAAAAAAAAAAAAAAAACAGTTCTCCCGGTATTCCCTTGGGAAATGTAAGTAATGTAAGAAATTATGATGTTTTTGCTGACTCATCAAACACGAGGGTTTCATTCAAACAAATGGCTTAGAGACACATGTGGGCTGAACTCAATGGAAATTTTGCTTGATTTTTTTAATTTAGTCAAAAGGGTCTATATTCAATAGTTTGGGCGATTTAAACATGATTGTGTTCTCAAAAAACACGTATTACACGCAAAATATAAAACGGACACCTAAAAAGTGCCTGAAAGCGTAGGATGTGATTTTTTTTTATGGTGTCACGAAGTGTTAAACACCAAATGATCATTATTAAGTTAAACTTTGGTAAAAAAAAAATGTTGGCAAAAGCTTCTATATTCGTATATTGAAGACATACAAACTTATTATTGGCAAGTAAAAAGTATAATCAATCATTGAGATTTACGTTTTAGTGCATTATATTATAACTTTTTTTGGAGGGTTGGTGTTGAATTTTCTCTGAAATACCACCCTCATTTCACAGTTAATGGTGTTGACATTAAAAAATTCGTATTCAATTGTCAATGACTTTATGGCAAATGTTCATAAGAGAGAATAAATATGCTTAACTCTAGTTCTGACATACTATTTCGAGAAATTAATTGCTATATGAGATATGGCTAATAAAAAACCTGCCTGTGCGGGTTTTAATTAATTAAGTTTCTCACAAAGCAAAACAATGTTTAATATTCTACTACTGTGTCTTTTAAATCTACAGAGTAAATAACTTGATCAAAAAACATCATTATTGAACAGGCCTCTCACATAATGGAGATGCTAAACGAAGGGGGGGGGGTGGGAGGTGGAGAGCATAGCTGTGTATAATTAAGAGAATAGGATTATAGGCCATTTTGTGGCCAAAACCCGCATGTGCACACACAGGGTGTCAGACTAGACTGCACTTTGGGTTGTGCTGCATTTGGACCGAATTGACGTCCAGCAACCACGTGACCAAAGACACTTATCCCTACACGTCGCAACTCTCACAATAAACAGGTCGGGGAGGGGGTCGCAAAGCGGTGTTCCCCCCAAAATATTTGTCCCTCGCCCCATACCATTTACCTGCTTTACAAACCTGTAAATTCCATGGCGAAAGTCTCACCCCACACCCTCCTCCCCGATTGTTTATCTTTCCCCCTTATTCGTCCCCTATACCCAATCAAATTGTACAGAGTCTGGCGCCGCCATCGGCATGTAATGTAATTGGGCAATAAAGTGAGAGGTAAAGAATTCACAATATCAGGGTTTTAATAAACTGCGTGTCTAGTGGGAAATCTACAGAGAGTCAAAGTTCAACCTAAGTGCTCGAAACTGATGAAGCGTCATGCATACTTAAGACACAATATTGAAATCCTGGAGCTATGAATTGAAGTTGTTTCTTCAAAGTGAGGAGTGCGCGCAGTGATTTGCAACCGATGTAATCTCATTCTGACTTTTAGAATACTCTCCAACATGGATTAAAGGTTTTGGTTCAATCGTTTGCTCCTCGTGGTTTTCATTATGTGTTCTCTGGATACAACTCAACTCTTTGGTGTTGAAGTGTACTGTTAATGAAACTTTCACCAGGGGGTGATATGGTTGAAGGTGACGAATGTGATGCCAGTGGACTTGCAGCAAGTCATGTTAAAGAATGGGTTAGAGTCTACATGAACGCAGGGGTGGTAATAGCAAAGAATGGGTAAAGTCTAGACCAGAGACATGCACTTTACATTATACCTGACGTGTCTAATTCTGGGATATCCATTCAAGAAGTTCTAGACACCAAAGTCTATACTAAACCCACTGAAACCTATCGATACCTCCATAAATCCTCATCCCATCCACCACATGTGTTTAACGCATTCATATACGGAGAAACCCTCCGCTTTGCAAGAAACACAAACAACATAGAGGATTTTAACGAGAACGTCGATGCTTTAAAAAACAAACTCACAGCAAGAGGCTACACTCATGATAAAATAAACACACAGATACATAAAGTATCACATCATGAACGTACGCATTTGATTCACAAAACATTGGAAGTACCCCAACAAAATGAAAAAAACCTCTCGTCATCACAACAACCTACAACCCGGCACTATTCCAAGGATAGATCACGGGCAATCTCAAAATATTGGCCTCTAATTCAGAGCGATGACACACTCACGGAAATATTTCCGAACGCACCTTTCATTGCTTTCAAAAAAGACAAAAACATACGGGAAATGATCATCAGAGCAAAATTGCCAAATTTCTCCCGCAAGTAATCCTTTTGAAATACAAGAAACACTTGAGTATTTGATTGCCTTACTTTGAATACAATCCCACAAGCGATACACGCCCGGGTTACCCTTTCAAAACACAGACATACCCACGGCTATGTCCCAAATCCCACGAAATTGGTTGCTACACATCTTTTTAAGATGTAGCAAGAGATTTGCCCGATTCATTGAATCGACCCACATGCAACTGACGAGGAAGCATACATGACTTCCGAAAACTAGTTATTGCTACTCAAAGGATCTGCAAAAATATCCTTTATCTCGAAAAAAAAACTCCGTTCATGGCGACCAAAGTGGTCAGAAAAGGTCACATGATCTCGGTTGAGCTATTTCCCCAACATCTCTCTGTTAAAATAACACAAGTGGAAATAGTACAGCACAGTTACCATATTTGAAATAGTATTAACACAATACTTTTTTCAAATTACAACAAGTTAACAGATACAGCGTCACTGGATGGGATAGCACCAACATTTATTATCCCAACTTGACACTAAATCTGACACGTCTAGATCTGGAATATCAATTCAACAAGTTCTTATTATCAAAAACGTCAGTAAAACAGTTACATCATTCACCTGTCGTATCAATGACTCTGGAAGCGAAATGATGAGCAGCAGTCCTCCGTTATCAAGTAACATTAATTTATACGTTCATTACTTCCCATCACCAATGTACCCCATCTGCTTCCCTGATGGTGATTTCACTGTACAAGAAGGAACGCATCAACATTTGAGCTGCACATCCGAGAAAGGGAACCCAACAGTTAGTGTAAATTTGATGCCAATTCTGTCAACTGCTATGTTTGTGTGGCTGTTTTTGGATAGCAGCAACGAAGGAAAAGCATTTATCAATCTCACGTTGAGTGAAAATTTTAATGGCTATCGATTCCTATGTACACTCACAAGTGAATATATCCCAGGAAGAAGTAGATCCTGTATCATCGGACCAATCACAGTGACCAATATGACACCTGAATCTACCGAAAACGATACAACTATAACTACTACAGAGACGGAATCCAGAACAGATAACCCTGATGACATGATGACTGATCATATCTCACTCCTACCATCTACTGATATCCCGAACTGCCATTGCTGTCAATTATGCAAATCCACTGAAAATTTCATCGATACATATCCTACTCCATGGCTCGTAGCTTTCATCATCAACATCTTCCTCCTCATCAAACATCGACATCCTAAGATCACCAAGGAGAAAAAAAACCAATGTAGCAAAAGCTGATCCCTACATGGAGCTGCAACCAACGGAGGACAAGAACAGAGTGTACATGGAACCTACTACGGCTACAACTACCACACAAGATACCTACTACCAACCAGTTGAAGTAGAGACTAACAGCCCAGAGTATGACTACGCTCGGCCAGAGGGCAGCACCAACACCAGCTAGGAAGCGGTTAGACAGCCAGAGAGTTCAACTGAGAGAATATTAACAAATAATTTGGGGTAAAAATAGGTGAAAAACTAACATCTTAAAGACTTTGAAGGGTGACGAAAGAACTGTCACGCTGAATTTGACTCCGCACAAAAATATCTGGGGTTCCAAAATACAATGAACATTTGTCAATAACTCTTTTGGTATGATTTCTTGGAATCGACAATTTTACGACATCATCAATGAAGACATGAACCCAGTTCTAGCAACAGATCCTTACTATTAACCTTTATGTATTTATTTTTTTTATAACAGCTCCTGTAATCGTTTGTATGGAATACATTAAATTAATTATTGGCATGTACATGTTTGATCAATCATAGATTTACGTTATAGTGTACGATAAACATAACACAAAATTCTGGAGGGGGTGGGGTTGAAATATCTTTAAACAAAACCACCTTTTATGTTTATTGCGTAGTCATTTCATGATCCATATTCAATTGTCAATGACTATAAAGCAAAGTTCACGTTTCTCAGATTGTGTATTCTAATTACTGATTGTCCTTCCTGCGTGGACATAACCGCTCCAGATTTTCGGCGATATCTCAAAAACGCTACCACCTTTTGAAAGGAAATGTTCACAGGTCGGTTTTATTGTATAGATTTACACTTATGAAGGGTAAAAACAGTCGAACGGTTCCGAAAGCCAAAGTTATTCGTTTCTTTTAAAGACGTCGAAGAGAAAGAAACGTCCTGCTAATTTTGACTCCAGACGTTGATGGGGTTCGAAAAAATATCTTGAACAATTGTCAATAACTTTCTCGGTCGGATTGCTTTCAGGCGACAGCTATAATGACACCATCAATAAAAACATGAATATAAGTCAAGCAATGGACCCTTATTAAGTCTTTATCAATTCAATACTTTATCCCCACTCTATCAATCAATAATACATAGAGGGAAAAATACAGAGTGGAAGGTGATTAAGTGGTGGGGGTCTCCAAGAAACAGAGCTTGTCGAGTAGAGACCCCAATGACGTGTGTAGCTTAAAAGTTTCAGTTGAACACATATTTTGAGTTTGCATGTTACACACCAAATGAATGGAACTAAAATAATCTTTTGTGCATAAAAATGTTGATAAAAGATCCTATATTCGTATATTGAAGACATACAAACTTATTATTGGCAAGTCAAAAGTATAATCAATTGTTTAGATTTACGTTTTTAATGCATCATATGATATTTTTTTGGGGGAGGATTGGGGTTGAATACTCTCTGAAATACCACCCTTGTTTTCACAGTTAATGGTGTAGACATTAAAAAATTATATTAAATTGTCAATGACTTTATAGAAAATGTTCATCAGAGAGAATAAAAGTGTAGACTCTAGTTCTGACATACTGTTCAGTGGATTTATTTATATATGTAATATGGCTAGTAATTATGCCTGTGCGGGTTTTAAATAATTAAGTTTCTCATAAAGATAAAACCTACTACTGTTTCTTTTAAATCTAAAGAATAAATGATTGGATCAGAACCTCGTTATTGAACAACCCCTTCACATATTGGCGGCACTCAACGAAGGGGGGAGGGGGCGAGATGTGTAATAAGAGAATGCAATTAGAGGCCATTTTGTGTAAAAGAAACCCGGCATGTCCACACACAGGGTAACAGACTGGACTGCACATTGGGTTTGGGTGCATTTGGACCAAAAACGACGTCCAACAACCACGTGACAAAAGAAAAAAAGATCCCTAAATGTTGTAACTCCCACAATACACAGGTAGGGGGGGGGGGCTGCAAAGCGGTGTTCTCAACAAAAATGTTTTTCCATCGCCCCATACCAGTTACCACCTGTACTAACCTGTGCAAACCGTGGCGACAGTCTCATAAGGTACCCCCACCCAACATTCCCCTCCCCGATCGGTTATCTTTTCCTCTCATTTGGAACCTATACCTAATCAAATTGTACAGAGTCTGGCGCCGCCACCGGCGTGTAATGCAATTGGAAAATAATGTGAGGTAAAGTATTCAAAATATCATGGTTCTCATGCGTGTCTAATGGGAAATCTACAAAGAGTCAAAGTTCAACCTAAGTGCTCGAAACTGATGAAGCGTCTCGTCTTTTTAACACACACTATTGAAATCCTGGAGCTATGAATTGAAGTTTTTCCTGCAATGTGAGGAGTGCGCGCAGTGATTTGCAACTGATGTAATCTCATTCTGACTTTTAGAATACTCTCCAACATGGATTTAACGTCTTGGTTCAATCGTTTGCTCCTCGTGGTTTTCATTATGTGTTCTCTGGATACAACTCAACTCTTTGGGGTTGATTCACAAAGTGTAATTCTACACAGAATTTCACCAAGGGGTGATATCGTTGATAGTGACGAAGTGAGGCTACAATGTTTTGTCATTGGACTTGCATCAAGGCATGTCATAGAATGGGTTAGAGTCTACACGAACGTAGGAGTGATAATAGCAAAGAATGGGACAAGTCTAGACCAGAGATATGAACTTGACACTATATCTGACGTGTCTAATTCTGGAATATCCGGCCGTTCAACAAGTTTTTACCATCAAAAACATCAGTAAAACAGATACATCAATCACCTGTCGTATCAATGCCTCGGGAAGCGAAATGATGAGCAGCAGTCCTCTGTTATCAAGTAACATTAATTTATATGTTCATTACTTCCCTTCACCAATGTACCCCATGTGCTTACCTGATGGTGATTTCACTGTTCAAAAAGGAACGCAGCAAACTTTGAGCTGCACATCCGAGAACGGGTTCCCAACAGTAAATCTGGATTTGTTGCCAACTCCGTCAACTGATTGTTTGATGTGGCTGTATTCGAATAGCAGCAACGAAGCCAAAAGATTGATCAATAAATAGTACAGAGACGGGATCCAGAACAGATAACCCTGATGACATGATGACTGATCATATCTCACTCCTACCATCTACTGATACCCCGAACTGTCATTGCTGTCAATTATGCAAATCCACAGAAGAATCCGTCAATACATATCCTACCCTTTTGCTCGTAGCCTTCATCATCAGTCTCATCCTCTTCTTTGTCTCTCCCATCATCAACATCTTCCTCCTCATCAAACATCGACATCTTAAGATCACCAAGATGAAAGAAACCAATGTAGCCGAAGCTGATCCCTCCATGGAGTTGCAACCAACGGACGACAAGAAGAGAGTCTACATGGAACCTACTACGACTACAACTACCGCACAAGATACCTACTACCAACCAGTTGAAGTAGAGACTGACAGCCCAGAGTATGACTACGCTCGGCCAGAGGGCAGCACCAACACCAGGTAACAGCTACGAAGCGAAACAATTGTCAATAACTTTCTCGGACGGATTGCTTTGAGCCGACAGTTTTGATGACACCATCAATAAAAACATGAATCTAGGTCCAGCAACGGACCCTTAATAAGTTTTTTATCGAATCAAACTTCATTCCTACTCAATCAATCATTCAATAATATATAGAGCTGAGGAGGATTAAGTTATGGGGTCTCCAAGAAGCAGAGCTTGTCGAGTAGAGAACCCATGACGTGTGTACCTTAAAGGTATCAGTTGCATACAGAGTTTGAGTTTGTATGTTACACACTAATTGAATAGAACTAAGTTAAACTTTTGTATATACAAATGTTGATAACAGCTTCTACAGTCGTATATCGAAGACTTACAAACCTATTAATGGCAAGTAAAAAGTATAATCAATCGTTGAGATTTACGTTTTAGTACATCATAATCATAACTTTTTTTTGCAGGGGGTGGGGTTGAAGAACAGAGTTTATATGGAACCTACAACGGCTACAACTACCACGCAAGATACCTACTACCAACCAGTTGAAGTAGAGACTGGCAGCCCAGAGTGTGACTACGCTCGGCCAGAGGGCAGCACCAACACCAGCTGAGAGATCATATCAAAATCTAAATAAATTTGCACTGAACAGGTTCTTCAGTACACCAGGACACTGAAAACATGTGATGACGCCCCCCCCACAAAATTACAAAGAATTCCATAATGTGAGGACACCATTGTTCTTTTCGTGTTCGTTTGTTCTGCTGACCTCACTTTGTTGATAATACCATTTAAACATTAGGGGTAAGGTTGACAGATTAAACAATTTGTCGTCTGACTGTACTCGTTGGTATTACAATCAGGTGCGGTGGTTCAAATGGAAGGTGTAAGTTCGGTTATGACTCTTGCAATCAATGACAATAAAGACCTCATTGGTTAGAAGCCTACAGCAGTTTTCGATAGCTAAAGTTTGTTGAGAAACGTTTAACTTTGAAGTAATGTGGTTATGTAAAAAAAGATATCACTTGTTATGCACCAAAATTTGAATCTGAGAAGCGTTACTGTCACAAACGTTTCTCAGCTTGTGTATTCCTATTAGTGATTATTCTTTCTGCGTGGACATTTCCACTCGGGTTTTTAGCGATATCTCAAAAAAACGCGACCACCTTTTGATTTTTTTTTCACATGTTAGTTTTATTGTATATATCTGCACTTATGTAGGATTAGAACAATCGAATGGTTCCAGAAACTAATTGTATACTTTGCTATAAATCAATAATCAGAGTTTAATCTGGCGCGAGATTGTGAAGTAATACTAGGTACGAACTGTCAAAAGAGTGGTTTGTGTTTCTTGATCAAGTTAGTGTTTCTGTTGACACTGTGAATGGCCTGGATGTGATTTTACAACAAAAATGGAAGAGTGAATCGATATGATGTGATTTTAGGACAGATTGTCCAATATCACATCCACACCAACGAAATCACATCCGAGCCAGAAATCACATCCTTGGTTAATTGCCACTTATCCAAAATCACATCTACTGTCTGGCTGCATTACCAAAATCACATCCACTGTCTAGGCCCTTGCCAAAATCACATCCAAGCCAGAAATCACATCCATGATAATTGCTCATAGCCAAAATCACATCCACTGTCTGGCTGAATTACCAAAATCACATCCACTGTCTGGGCCCTTGCCAAAATCACATCCAAGACTGAAATCACATCCTTGGTTAATTGCCACTATCCAAAATCACATCCACTGTCTGGCTGCATTACCAAAATCCCATCCACTGTCCCGGCCCCGGCCAAAATCACATCAGAGCCAGAAATCACATCCATAGTAATTATGCCTAGCAAATATCACATCCAATTTCTGGCTGATTACCGAAATCACATAGTGTTTGGGCCCTAACCAAATAACATCCGAGTCAGATATCACATCCATGGTTAATTGGGCTTAATTATGTGTGTGTACTATTTTATTATATTATGTTCACATGCCTATACTTGTTAACTTACTTGGAATTTGACTTGAGAACTGTTTCTGGGCTGTACATTTGACAGTTTGATGTTTGGCAGGGCACTCTCTCGCGTGCTCGCATAGAGATTTCATTCCGTTGATGGTGACTGTACGCATTGCAAACTGAATGCGTTGGATAGCAACTAAATCCAAAGGGTTCACATTCTGTATTCAAGATTGTCCGAATAGAGTCGCATATTCATTCTGCTATATTATAATAGTATCTGGCCGTTACACGGCGATTGTGCTGAATGTCATCTGCAGATTCAGAAACGATCAGTAAGCATCGAGTATGAGCTGATCACTCGTGTTATGTTAGATTGCTTCAGAGATTGGTGCTGTTGTTATTCCCCCCGTGGCGGCACTGCAACAGCCTCCTATTACATAACGATGGTGCGAACGGGGTTGGGGGGGGGGGGGACACCAGTGGTTATTTTCTTCCAGTTGTTGGTGTGTATGGTTTTGTTTATCTCGATCTGAGCTAAACCGAAGGGGCAAGCAAGACACCACACTCTTAGAGTATTTTATTGAATTGAAGCTGTATATAAAACCGTGGTAAATCATGCAATTTTATAAGTCTGAACAAAATGGGTGTTCAGTAAGAAACCAGCTATAACCTATCTCGTTTTAACCATTTTTCATCAAGATACCAAAAATATCCCGTACGCGAAATCGAGGCACATGTGGGGCGAGATATTCCACTAACATTGTTAAAAAAAAGTTTTTCATCTATTCACCACGAAATAAATGGTAATTCAACATTCGTGGCCCAAATACTAATAGTAATGCCATATCTCCATAGTCGTACCACAGAGCATACATAATGCAAGGACGGATGGTCATACTGTTCCGCCCCCAACTTGACATTCGTCGTCCCAACTTGAGTGTTAAAATTGTGGCGCTCCAACTGTAGTGGGGATTGCAGTAAACACAGAACACCCCCCCCCCCAGGAATAAACTATAAAATAAATAAAAAATAATAAGTATGAAGTTATTATTATCACTTTATACTAGTAATTGAGAATATTTCAATTTAATTCGAATTCTGGTAGTGGTTTTCCGAGAGAAGGGAAATTAATTGCTTAGGGCTACTTTGAGAGTAGCATGTGGCCGCTGTCCAGAACCCTCTAAAAAGACAGTTATACGCCGAGTTAGCCTTCAATTGTGAGCGAAACTATCACAACCAAAGGGCATTCCAAACCTCGTCTTTCCGACCGGCACGCGACCGGCACGCGACCGGCTCTGCAGTAGTTTAATCAACGCATGATTGATCAGGGTATCCCGTTGAGCTCTATGGGCGATCCCAACTATAGTTGGTATGCCCCAACTTTAACACTCAAGCTGGAGCTGCACTGGTCCCAACCATAGTTGGGGCGATTGTCAAGTTGGGACAAAACAAAACCATAGAGAAAGGTTCTCAATGGTCATACCATGTGGACATAAAAAGAGTGCCCACATTCCATACTGGGATCGATGCATAGCCAGCTGGGCACGAAGTTGGCTTTCTGTAGGTTTTGAGTACATGACTGCACTTGAGGGCGCACCTACCAGTGAAATATTCGCATTTGTTGCTATTTTTGAAACGAAAGGAAAATGGTAATATTTTCAGGTAGTGGTTGGACATTTAAAAATAATTTGTGTACAAATCCTAAGTTGCATTAACATTTGACAAGCAAAACGCTATACATTCATACTGGGTTTTGAGAGCACTGTGACATGATGTCAAAAATTCAACATTTTGTAAGTTTGTTTTTTTCTTGCTTGTTGTATGGACATAAACTTTTTACACTAAGTTAAGGTAGTTGATGCGACATCTCAAACTAAATTTTGTACAATTCCTAAACTGCATTAACATTTAACAAGCAAAAAGCTATACATTTACACCGGGTTTTGAGAGCACTGTGACATGATGCAAAAATTCAACATTTTGTAGGTTAATTTTGTTCTTGTTTGTTTTATGGACAAGAACTTTTTACACTAAGTTCAGGTAGTTGATGCAACATCTCAAACTAAATTTTGTACAATTCCTAAATTGCATTAACATTTGACAAGCAAAACGCTATACAGTCAAACCGGGGTTTGAGAGCACTGTGACATGATGTCAAAAATTCAACATTTTGTAAGTTATTTTTGTTCTTGCTTGTTGTATGGAGATAAACTTTTTACACTAAGTTTATGTAGTTGATGCGACATCTCAAACTAAATTTTGTACAATTCCTAAATTGCATTAACATTTGACAAGCAAAACGCTATACATTCATACTGGGTTTTGAGAGCACTGTGACAGGATGTCAAAAATTCAACATTTTGTAAGTTATTTTTGTTCTTGCTTGTTGTATGGAGATAAACTTTTTACACTAAGTTCAGGTAGTTGATGTTACATCTCAAACTAAATGTTGTACAATTCCTAAATTGCATTAACATTTGACAAGCTTAAAGCTATACATTCATGCTGGTTTTCTAGAGCACGCGTTGACAAAATGTAAAAATTCAACATTTGGGGATTTATTTTGTTTAAAAACTTTTATAACTTTCTCGATTGAAAATCGCTTTTATTTTTTAATAAATGATTATTATCTGACAATGATCGGTAGCAAACTGTATAAAGGAAAGCAAAACTGCTAGTAGTCGAAGTTCTCCCACAATTTAGCTTGGCTCGACCATGTTAAAAATATGAAACTTGGAGGATTTTGTTTTACAAAATCGGTCACTTTTGATATGCACAATTACACATAAATTCACAAGGAAATAATTTTTCTAACGCCACATTATAAGCAAACTTTTTAAAATGCAATTAAAACGAAGAAAAGATTAATTCTAGACAAATTAATTTTTGGTAATTTGATCCACAACCAAAGTTGGTTCGTTCATCATAATTTCTAAATCATTTTGTTAGTAAAAAAAAAGAGTGCTGATACAAAAACTATCTATTTTTGCACTGTTTCTTTTATATTGCAGATTTCAGTTATAAACTTATATCAAATTGCATGATTTTAAATCACTGAAGGGTTTATAAATAATTTATCTCAATTTTAAAAGAATAAATAATCATCAACAAAATATTTATTTGCGAACACAAAAGGCATGAGGGCGCTACACTTTACTGGACTTTTGTTACAGTCAAAGTTGAACTTACAAATGTGCGTATTTGTTTCAGATAGAACCTTGGTAATTTACATTCAAAAGTTTGAAAATATGGGTATTATATGAAACATAAAGATAGGAATGCCTGGGGTAAAAGGACCTTTATTTCTATGTTTTTAAACAGCTTTATTATAAGAGTAGGAAGACTGGGCAAGTGAATGCCTTTTCATCTGTTTATCCTTTATTACACAGCCGTAGATCCACTTTATCAACGGGAAATTTCGACGTCGTAAGATGTTATTATTTACAATTATTCTCGGAATATACAGTAATTTAAAATGCTACGAGCTTGACCACTGCATACGTATAAATAATGGAAACTACTTAAAATTTCAAGATTTGAACAGGATGTTAATTAATGAGAGCTGTAGCAGTTGTATAGTGTGGGTGTACATTCTGCACATATATTTCGATGTAGGTTGACAAACGAGTCTTCGTCCTTTTAGTAAATTAGCTTCTTCTGAAGTGAGTTTCTATACCTCCATGGTTTAAGCATGGAGGTATAATTAATTCTACCTTCATGGTTTAAGTGAGTAGTTTCTTCAGCCCAATTATTAAAGGTCAACTTAACATTATAAACTGTTTATTCACAATATTAACATTGGCATGGTTGGTGCAAACATCGAAGGGTAAATATGCCCTACATTTCTTGTTTTGTTTATGATTTGTTTATGTTTTACGTACTTGTTTGTTCGTTTGTTTTTTGGTTTGTTTTCCCTCTTTCTTTTTTTTTCAAGTGTGTAGGCCTACATGTTGATTGTTTTGTGAAGTATCAGTGAATGTGTTTTATGTTATACAGGGAAATTTCCACAGCTTTTAAAAAGAAATTGTACATCCAATTCCCACATTTTGTTTCTTTCTACATGTTGTATTCCGAAAGAAACACAAATACCCGGTCAAATTTAAAACAAAACACAAACCATTTTTGGTGGAGAGTACCTTGGAAATGGTAAATGTGACCTCCAGGTAGGGTGCTATAGTGTTCTATACACGCAACCCATACAGCCGTGTTTTTTTTTATGGGTTCTCTCGATTTCATAAGAGTGGGTAATCGGAGGCGATCCCTGTACTTACTTGGAACTCAGTACTGAAAAAACCTTAGAAATTTGGAATGTCCAGGGATACACACACATGGGGACTAAAGACGAGTTCGACCCTTGGGCTGCGGCCTTGAATCGGCTGGATGTTGAGAATAGAGTCAATGTTGTCGTTTGTAGTGTGGTTTGACTACTGGGTTAAATGGTCAAATAGCCGAACCTTTGCTATAAAATACCTTTAACCTAAGAAATTCAAAGAAGGCTGAAGGCTAAAATTATACGTAGCTTCTCAGCAATAAATGATCATGTATGAATATAACTGTCGATCAGTGAAAATTTAATTCTTTATTAATTTTACCATGTTCAGGAGTCACATGAATCAATATATTCCAGTCACCCATAGGCCTACACAATGGTACAATTACTCGCCGCTCAGCAGGGACCGGGCCCCAGGACCTTAAAACCCTTTCTCTTTGTTGAAACTCTATTTTCATATCTTTGAACATTCATGTTCAAAAATAGTATTCAAGCCACTTGAAAAATATTGCACATATCGATTGTTAGAATCCGCTGTAATTATGGTGGCAATTTCCACAGGTGGTAAGTTTAACTGCTTAATTACTTTTTTGGTAATGTGTTCTTGGTGAATTGTTGAATACCGAGTAAGTGCTGTAACAACCCACCTAGTAAACCGTACCAGTTATTCACACTTACATCTTAGATAAAGGACGGAAAGAAGGCCCGAACAAGGGGCCGGCTAGACACCAGATCTTTTTTTAAACACACCTATTTAGGAGCTATTGCAAAATTTAAAGGAAATCCTAAAAAACGTTCAAGTCTGATGTTCTTGACCATCTTGTTAAAATGCCATGATGGAGTTATTATTTAACTGCTCAAGGTGATGATCCAAATACCTTCTTTCTTATTTGTTTATGAACTTAAAAAATGATTTTCAAGTATTAAAAAACAGATAGTGAGTAATCCAATGCATGAATAAGTTTGAATTTTTAATTTCTAAATATTTAATTCAAACTTAAATTTCATGCAAATGTTCACAATCCGGTCATATTTAAAACAAAACACACACCATGAAAGTGTTTCCCTGGCACTAAATGTTTATAAAACTCGGGGAACCAAATTAATGTGTAATTTTGTTAGACAAAACTGATAAAAATAATCAATAGAGCAAGGAACATCTCCTAGATGTTTGTATTTTATCACTGCTTGAAACATAGTTGTTCATTTAATAGAAAATGTCACAAAAGATAATTTGTAGGCTATGTGGAAGTATACATTATCGGTGAAGAGTGCAAAAAGGGATCTTAGACCTCTAGGTCAGTCTTATAGTGTTCTACGTCCAATAGATGGTGTTATGTGATCTCGAAGGGGATCTGTTGAGTACGACCTTGGCTGGATTTTTAGAACACGTAACCAATGTTTATGTTTGTGGCGATTGACCAGAGGTCAAAGGGTCAACATAGCCGGCTCTAGGGACAGCAAATTGAGCTGTCTGCCAAGTAAATTCCTCTGTCGTTTTCTTTTTTACTCGATTGTGGTTGCAGATCAGTAATCTGAATGTTTTGACAAAACTAATGGTCATTGCGCATATAATTTTGTGGTCATATAGCTGATCCTGATAGGAATTAGGATGACTTCTGTTTCTTGAGACAACGGTTTTTACGATATTCTTATTGCAGCCATTCGCTCACTGACCAAAAAACACTTGCGAAGACAAACAATACCAGATTGTGAAGCAGACGATTTACTTGAAATGTTTGCCAACATTTGATTACTGAATAAGTTATATAATATTAATTTGGCCAAGCGTTAGCAACATCAAATCTTGAGCTACCCCCCCCCCCCAAATGATCTTATCCCCCATTTTCAAAGTATTTCCATTTTTACATTATTATTGTTATTCTTATTATTTTAAACTGGATTCCACTTTCCACTTTCCAAATCGATAAGCAGTTTGCACTGAGCAACAAATTTGACGATTACGTGATTGGATTTTGTCAGCTTGATACTAGTGAGCACTCAGAACAGCCTCCATGGCCAGAGCTATGTCCTTGTATCACGTATTTCCCGTTACTGCCTACAAAGTTACAGCACTTGTAAAACAAATCCCATATAGATCATGTAAACATGTGCAGTGTTTTGCCTGGCAGTATTTTTGTTTTTTGGTGTGTTTTTTTCATGAATAAATAAATTAGTAATCACTTTAGTATTTCTTGACAAGCTGTTCTGCGGTGTACTTAACAAACAGTACATTTACACGTAGATGTACTTCTAATAAACCTTATTAATTTATGGTAAGCTTTTGTTGAAGTTCATAAGAATAAGATGCCATACATGCACTATACTAGAGCATTGGGTTTTAAGGATGGAACTTTGAAGAAACGCTACAACATGTACAGGTATCGTCTAAGCTACATGTTCATACAACAGGGCCTTATGCAGGACAGCAGTCATCAGTCAATTAAAATTACGTAATCAAGCCCTGCATGGACTGTGGTTTAGGCCATGTCACAGTGTTGCTATGACTACTGGGCAATATGTGAAACCATGGAGGTAGATATCTTAAAAGCAAACTGGCTTATCTTCTTATGACGTGTGAATTGCCCACTGTTAATGTCAGAAACTGGTCATCTGTTTAACGGTGTTTTATTTAAGACGGGACTTGGAATATTGTTTTTCCCCAATTCACTGATAAACATTGAAGTTAACGGAAGGTCTAGTGTCCAGAATCTACTCGTCCAGAATCTGCTATGTCGATGGTAAGTCTCACTCAGTCCTTTTTTTTTTTTTTTTTTTTGGCGCGCGCGGGACGCGGGGAATGGGTTTTCGATGACTGCTCAACTCCCCACACATAAGGCTTACTCGCAGCTTAAAACCTCTATGCTCGCAGTCACGTTTACGAAATTAAAGGCAAACACGAATGAGTGTGCAATGTCAGCTGAAATTTTGGCATGGGCGAGCATAAAGAGGTGCTACAAGATATAATTTTAATGTGAGTATTCTGTATGTTTTTACATTTTAAAGATTGTTTTACATTATCTGTCTGTCTGCCTGTACACCAAGAGAAGCCAAATGTTGCCATTTACATAATATTATGATATTGGTCTACCTACCAACATGGTAGGTAAGAAGAAAAAACACTATTTTAATATGAATTTCTAGCAATAAAATTAATCCACTCGAAAAGACAAGTCACCCAAGAACAAGAAATAGTAAAGGCCTACCTAAAGCTGTAACATCAGTCGGATTATAATTGATGCAGAAAAATAAATCTTGGAAAATTAGTCCTCATGGGGGAGGAGGGTTGCGATTTTCCGTGCATGCGTGTCATAATTTGGCGCGTATACACATTGTGTTTGTTTGTTTGTTTGTTTTTGTTTTTTGTTTGTTTTAGGTTTCGATATCTGATCAACCTCAACATAAACGTTACGTCAAGCTTTTAAAATATTACAAGCAGAATAAGTGAGTCGTAGAATGATGTAGTTGTTACTGGAATGTTAGACAACATTCACCAGTATATACACTGTACTGTAGGGATTTGTATGTATAGCCCTTTCCAAAGTAATGGGCGAGTGAGGTTCATGGGGAAAGGATGGCCATTTGGACAGGCAATGCTCTGAAGGCGCCTAAATAAATTTCTGACTTTGCGGCCTTTGTAACTTCTATATCTAGGGTCTCTCTTATGACTACATCATTGCTGTTAGTTTCAGTGTTGTTTGGTCCATGAGATATTGTTATCAAAGAAACATAAACAACAACAAAAACTTTGCAACCTTGAACATTTTTATTAATTTAAATGTGTCTAATTTGGCAAATACGAACTGAATATTTTGGTAGAAAATGCATATTTCCTACAAATTTTCTGGCGTAGGCATACAATTTGAAAGTCTCTGAATATTGGTAGAATTGTTCACTTTTCTCAAAACTCGCTCCTGTGTGACGCCGAATTTGAACATCTGCATGGTCTTCACCGTCCCTAGCAATAATGTTTTTTCCCCAATACTCATTTTACTCTGAAAGAATTTGTATAGAAATGTTGTGGTTCAAATTAGTGGCATTCCTTTGTAGCTACCCTTTTATATTGTCAACTCTCCTGTTACTTTTAGGTTTTGCCAATTTCATGTGGTACTTGTTTATAACTTCAGGGGTAAACATGAATGATGACTTGATCATAATTATATTGATAAGGTAGTTACATCGAGCATAACAAACATTATATTCAAGAACCCACCCCCCCCCAGTCATTGGTATGTGAAAGCCTACATGTAATGTGTATCATCTTCCAGTCTAATGGTGTTTTACGGTGACTGAGCAACTGTAAAACAATATGCCAACATAAATACTGCTCCTGCATGGATAAAAAAGATCCGAAAACTAATTAGGATTCTCTGAGTTTTTAACATAATCATTGCGGGCAGTGATTATTGACATAATCTGGTTAGCAATTCTGATCATGCCGGTAAGTAAAGATGTATCACAGTCCACTTCCCATGGTGATAAGATGCAAAACTTAAACTAATAGTCAACCACAGACGCTGGCTGTGATCGTTGTGTAGTTTTTGAAGTCTATTGAACTCGTTCATAATAATGCGACCGCAACCGCTTGGGGGACCAAGATGTGACATTGGAATGTACGATGTTCACACGAGTAGCTAAACTTCACTGCTAACTTCACTGCTAAATATTCACAGCGGCGGGGTTCGCTTGACTTGGCTAAAAAGTACCTTGCGTTCACACGAGGTATGGTCGCAGTTTAGCCAGCACAGAATGTTTCGGCTTGAGGTAGTTTTCTCTGCCACTGTAGTAGTTTTGTTGAAGAGTCTACATGTTGGTCCACATTTTGTGTCTTAGTTCGCAGTGATTGTATTATATTCCCAGTGATTCAGAATGAGAAATGTTTTTTATGGTCCGTTCTTGTCACTGAACACATTGCCTCATCAGCCAAGTTCAGTGTTACAATTTCGTCCCCATTTGTGTGCGATGTCATCGTACCACAGCACGTGCGTTGCCTGTCTATGGGAAGGAGGTTGATCACCTCGCAAGGTTGCCGACGGACGTGGGAAACGTTTTTAAATCGATTTAATAATTTACTAACATGGATCCTAAAGGTGGCCGATTCTTTCGTTTAAGCTTTATTCTCTGTTTATGTTATGAGTAGTGAGTACAATTTAACCATTATGATGAATATAGATGACGTCAACTTAGATGTACAAACTTGTCTAGGCCTACACGCAACACAAGGAGAAAAAAATAAACAGCGTTGAAAAATCAACTTGCTGAAATCAGGTTTACAGCTAGCTAAGGTCAGTTGCGTTCACACGAGAAAAATTCCTTTATCAAATATCATTGATTAGTTGAGTTATTAGCAGCGGAAATTTTTGCTGCTAACGTTTGGAGTAAGCAGCAAAGTTAGCAGCAAAAATAGCAACATTCTGTGCTCACACGATCAAAAATGTTTGCTAATATAGCTAGCAGCGAAGTTAGCAGCGAAACGTACCCATGTGATTTCTGCCTCGCACCAGACGTGATTTCTGTAATGCAGCCAGACATTGTGCTAGGCACAATTACTATGGATGTGATTTCTGGCTCTGATGTGATTTTGGCCGGGGCCGGGACAGTGGATGTGATTTTGGTAATGCAGCCAGACAGTGGATGTGATTTTGGATAGTGGCAATTAACCAAGGATGTGATTTCTGGCTTGGATGTGATTTTGGCAAGGGCCCAGACAGTGGATGTGATTTTGGTAATTCAGCCAGACAGTGGATGTGATTTTGGCTATGAGCAATTATCATTGATGTGATTTCTGGCTTGGATGTGATTTTGGCAAGGGCCTAGACAGTGGATGTGATTTTGGTAATTCAGCCAGACAGTGGATGTGATTTTGGCTATGAGCAATTATCATGGATGTGATTTCTGGCTCGGATGTGATTTTGGATAAAATCACATTCTAGCCCCAAAATCACATCCACCAAAATAGCCTTTCCATTTGTGTTGTAAAATCACATCCAGGCCATTCACAGTGTGATTGAGAATCCTTGTAAATAGCCCCGGTGGTAACATTGGATCTCCGTATTACAGTAATATAGGCCTCTATTCAGTCAATAGGGACCAGTGTAGCCGACCCCACCGTCTGTACATGTCATCATGATCATTATCTAAGTGCGATTCTTTTATGATATTATACACCGAGGAAACCAGCGAACAATTTTGTATATTTTGTCAAATCATACTAAGGTAAGCCATAGAGATGGGACAACCAAAAAGTTATGCACTTTGCTTCGGCCTTATATTTTTTTTCTTCTACTTGCTAACTTACCTTGCAATGGAGTTGTATAAATACAGATAACATTTTATATACTGCATTTAATACTTGAAATTGAATATTTACAGTCATGGTGATGGGAGATAAACATGTTCCTTTTATCCGTGAATAAGGCAATATCTTCAATCGAACCGTCAAAGTAGCGGATTTGCTCTCAAAACTCAATTCAAAAAGAATCTGAATATAATCATATTGTATCATGTTTCATTATTAAAAACTACTATGTTTTGCCTAGTGCAAAAGAAATTTGTTAATATAAAATAAAAATTGTATCCAAGGTACACGGTGATGTCACAATACAAAACAATATGGTGATATTGACATTTCATCTTAAGATGAATCTAGTGCTTTGTGAAAATCTAAATGGTGAAATCAAACCAAGACAACTTAAGCCGGAGCGTTGTCTTTAACCGTCAGTTGCCTTGGCTTGGTTTGGTCAGATCTCAGAGCCATTGGTGAGTTGGGTTTTGTTGTCAATAAAACGGTTTTCAACCAGAACAAGAAAGAAACGTTACTTGTCATGTTATTGGGCATGTCTTGTTCTCCCGGTCGGCCAGTTGTAATTGTTTTTAAGTTGACAATAAACACTCTTCAGACAAAAGATGAATATTCTTGTTTGTCATTCAAGGTTATGCTATCAAAAGATGGACTTATGTAGTTGATAATGCTACGGTGGGATATGGAGCTCATATTTTTAAAAACACGGGTTTATTGGGAGAGGGTACTAAAACTGTTTCGTATGACTTCATTATCTTCTTACAAATTTTCAATTTAACAGATAGAGCACTATGAATGTGTAAAAATAAAGGAAATTGTGTGTCAAACACTAAATACATGAGTTTACACTTTTGCAAAATGTTTAAAGTTGAAAGGCCCGATTTATGCCGAATTATAATTTGTTTACCATTTTTTTCTGTGAAACAAATTTTAATAGATGATGCTGTTAAAACACAGAAAAAGCATACAAAAAGTCTTGCTCATGACAAGGATAATGCGCAAAATACGCGCAACATGCAACATTAATTGTACATGGCTTATGGACGTGAGATAATGTCGGGATCCCCACAATTATTCATTTTTTAGTTTTTAATTGTGAAAACTTCAAAGGCGGATTTTGATCGTGCAATACCTCGAATAAAAGCTAATGACGTTCTCGAATCTATAACAAAAGCTATTTACAATTTTAATCAAAGTTATAAGTTAGGTTATTGCCCAACATTGGACAAATATCTTTAAAACAAAGGTACTGATCCAAATCCATCATTTATCTCAACTAAGATGACGCACTGTCAAATATGAAATTTGGTCATGAGAAATTAAATTGAAAAAACAAGTTTGCATAGCTAATGTTTATGTATAACGGTGATGTTGAAGTCGATTGAAAACAGCGAAGTCATTACAAAGATTGAAACCCAATATGAGATTGCAGACAAAGTGATGCGGGAGACAAAGATGGAGGACTGGTCTTGAGATGCAGAACGAGCAGGTCGAGAACTAAGACACAACGAGCGGTTTAATATAGTTCATGTAGTTTCATTTACATGGATTCAAGTCAGCTTTTCATCGATTCATGATTCGACAAGTTCACTAGTGTAAGGTTATCATAATAGTTAACATGCAAAACCAAATCATTGAAGCGTAGATGTTAATAATGAACCCGGAAGGAAGGGGGGTTAACCACTGATAGTTCACGTATCAAGTAAAATGTTCCGTTTAGACTCGACTTAACGCTGCCCGAATTCGTTAATTTTCTCATGTTTTTCTTTTCTCATTCTGTGTACTTTAGTTATTAACAATCAACCATGGCTTTAAGATGTTGGTTGGTGCGTTTGTGCATGGTGCTCTATGGATTCAACTCATTGATAAGGGTAGGGGATAGGGGAGCTCATACTTTTAGACATATGGGTTCATTGGGTTCTTATACTATTTCGTGTGACTACATCATATTTCTTCCAAATTGTCAACTGTAACTGATTTAATGTACGCATAAATAAACAGACTCTAGTGACAAACATTAAATACAAGAGCACAATTTTCAGAAATACGTTTACAAATGCACGGCCCGATTTCTGCAGTAGCTAAAATTTTAAAGAAATGTTTGTTGGAACGAATTTTGACAAATGATGCTGCTTCAACACAAAAACCTTTCGCGTATGCCACGGTCAATGCACAAATTACATGCAACAAGCAAAACTGTTTGTACATGGCTGGTGGACGTGAGATAATGTAAGAATCCAGACAGTAGTTCATGTTTAGTTTTTAAATATAAACCTTAAAGAGACACACAGGCTTATTGTTTACCTAATATAGTGATGTGAAATGACAGACAATAATTTTTAGATGGTTGTTGTAAAAAAAAAATCATCAAAATATCACGTAATTAACGAAAAATGTGAAGAAAAAAAACGCGGTCAAAGGTCAGCTTATACGCTTTTCCAGCCGTTGCAACTGACAAGTTTACGTACAATGTTGCGCAATGTTGTAAGTAGACTAGTGCTCTTTTTATGTATCAATTATAACAATGGCGAGGCATAAAAATCCAGACTTCATATCCATCGCACAAATTCACGTGTAAATTAAAAAAACAGACATGAACGGACGTCAGTCCAAGGGAAGGTTCCTTGCTCTATGGTCCTTGCTCTTTCGGTTGAACTTGCCATTGAATCAGTTATTGGTTACGACCGCGAAAACGCACACCAACCTGTATTCTGTGAACGACGACATACTATGTACTTGCAATGGAGAACGTTTCTTCGACATCCAAGGATCGGTACAAAAAACATCGCAAGGAAAAACACCTAGAAGGTGGTCCAACGAAAAGTAAAAAGTAAAAAAAAACCAACAACGATCAATCCAAAGGGAAAGCCAGCAAAAGCAGCAATAGGGGATGGACATTGTGCAGCTATCATAGAAGTAGACCAGCTGTATGGGATAGTATTCCCCGTCGTCGTCCCACGTGTGTAGCGCAGGCAACACGTTGCAGGATTTTTTGGGGGATAATAGCTAGGGTATCAGACTGAAACCCTCCTAAAAAAACGTAATTGTTGGTCTGGCTCCCTACCCCTCCGACAAGCTCCCAAGCTCACGGCTAGACCGGCAAGCTGGGGAGGGAGTTCATGCCCGGGCTTGTCTCTCTGGCCCCACGAGACACGGCACAGGCTGTACGGGATATGCCCCTAGGTTTACGTTCCGCTAGCTCCCGCGCTGGTGCGCCGTAAAACACGCTTCGGTTGCACGGACTTTCTGAATGCGAATCTTACGTTCGATTTTTCATCATTATTTACAAATTGTATCAATAATCTGAATACTTAGTCTTTGTTGTCAAATACTCATAAATAATTTTTTTAAAACAGATTTAAATTTGGTTCAGTAATTTACTTTTATATGGCTGGAAGTAAAACTATATCCGAAGATCACGTGATTTATCCGAACCACTTTTTTGGTTCGGATAAATCACGTGACCTTCGTTTTTTGAAAAAATGCTCAAAAACGGCAAAATTTGATGGTTTCTCTTAGGAACCTTTCTTCTCCATTCATATGTTAGCCTATTTTGTAGCCCAAATAGCCCAATGAAGCCGGTGTGCCCATTTAACATTGTCAATTCTTTTTTCGTGCAAAACCGCAAGTGAAAGCTTACAACTTTCTCGAATCTGTAAAACAGCTTTTTTCAATTTTAGATCAAAAAAATAAGTTAGCTCAAAAAGGCAAAAAATTGACCTAGCAAATTTTAAATCAAAGGTTCTGATTCGAACTCTCTTTTATTTCAACTTATAAGTCGCATTATTATAGGAATAGGAATAATCGGAAAATTAAATTCAGTCATGAAACATTAACTTTAACCCCCCCAAAAAAACAACAAAAAAAAACAACAACAACAACAAACAAAAACACAAAAAATAATAATGGATAGTGTTTTATTTGATAAAAACTGAGAAGAAAACACAAATATCGAAAACCAAAATGAGATTGCAGACAAAGGGGTGCGGGGACTGAGAGGAAGGATATACTGGTGTGGAGATGGAGAGGACCCAGGTCGAGAACTACGACACAACGAGCGGTTCAATTGATTCAATATAGTTTCATTTACATGGATTCAAGTCGGCTGTTAACTTAGCATCGATTCATGTCTCCACAAGTTCACATCAGGACATTATTTCAACCCAAGTGTAAGGCTATCATAATAATTTACATACGAAAACAAATCGTTGAAGCGTGGATGTCAACAATGAACCCGGCAATTTTCTCACAGTTTCCGACACTTGTTATGCGTACTTGTTCTTCAGTAACTAACACTAAACCATGGCTGTAAAGTGTCGGTTGATGCGTCTGATCCTGCTGTGTGTTTGGTGCCCAATTGATTCATATACAGTCATTACGGCTGATGCACAAACACTGGTACTCACTAAAGCTTCACCAATGGGTGATGTAGTGGAGGGTGATACAGTACAACTAAGATGTGATGCCACTGAACTGCAATCCAGGCACTTCATTGAGTGGACGAGAGTGATCATGTCATCACATGTGACACTCGCTACTAATGGGACCATCTTAAATCCGAGTTTTACTCTGAATATAACTCATTTGTCAACAGAATGTAGGATTGCGTTTATTGTTATCAGTGATGTGCGGAATGAGGATGCGTCAACCTACAGCTGTATAGTGAGGGGTTATCATCTGCATCCCTGATGGTCCTTTCACTGCACAAGAAGGAACGACAGTAAACATGAGCTGCACTACTGAGAAAGGAAACCCAGCAGTACAGATGCAGATTCTTACGAGTAGTACTAGCTATGCATGGACTTTTAGCACGGTTGGTAACGGAAAAAATGATATCTTTAAACCTTAGTGTAAATGCAACTAATCAAGGTTTTTCATATCAATGTAAAACCACCGCTACACAATTCTCAGGTATAAAAGGATCATGCACATTGGGTACAATAAGAATTACCTCAATTACAAGTGAATGTCCCACCCAAATAACAACCTCGGACCAGAGTACATCAGCAGCTACAGAAAAAACAAACAGTACGCCAACCGAGACAACATCAGTTACAATAAACTAACCACAGACCCAAGTACAGATTCTTTCACACGCCAGCCAAATAGTCCCACTACTGATCTCCCTATTGCCATCATAGCAGGAGCCGCTGGTGCTGGTGGTTTCTTACTCCTCATAGTGATAACACTGATTGTACTCTACGTGTGTAGATGTTGCAGCTTCAATGATAAATCACGTAGATCATCATTATGGCTGACTGACTTACCACCAAATGAAACACTTGAAGACCCAAACACCGGCCATGACATTGATAATAGTAAAACCAAGATGTCCACGAGCATGTACCAGAATGTGACTGACCTGATGACAGAAAACAAACCTGATCTGAGAATGCCACCACAATCTGTTCCAGAATCATCCCATCTTGACACACAGGAGATGCTAAATAATGACGCTGAGGCAGCAGACTTCATTTTTTCCACAAAGATTATCAATTTACTCTTGAAACAATGACCAAGAAAGTCCCAGATCTCCAGGGATTTCAAGCTTTAAAATAACCAGGTCTGATGATTGCATCATAGACAAGGAAGATGAGGAGCATCTTGGAACAGTAGGAGATGTTCCTACGTATGGAGTGGTGAAAACATTGAATCGAGTCTCACAGGGAAGTAAGAAGAAGCAGCCGGAGATTACGTCAGATGGACCAGATTTTTGGGCCGATTCTCACTCAATCAGCATGAGAACATGAATCCAGCATCCACCGAAAATGAATATGCAGAGATGCCTTCCCTCTCTAATGATCCAGGCCACAGCGGGAAACCAACATCTACGGTTAGACCTGTGTCCCACACCCCCAAACCACTCATTCCCACTAAACCTGTCTTAGATCATAAGTCATCACGCCGTACCAACACTAATCAAGCTCCACCAAGTGTTGCCAAAAAGCCCATCAAGAAGTTCAAACCCAAGGAGAAAAATCCACCAGCAGATGAGTTTGGAAATCGAAATGAGACACCTCTGCTCTCTCCAGTAGTGACATCGAGCGTATCCCCACATCTTTCGTCACCACCATCGCCTCTCATTGATCATGAGGAGAATGCCTCAGTGGAGGGATACGGTGAGGAAGAAGGCGACGAGGTACCACCGGACACCCAGGTACCTCATGAGGCTCGTGCAGCGGATGATCATGACGTGATGTACGCTGAGCTTGATTTGCAATCTGAAACACCTGTCGCGATGCCTCAACCACAGGAGGAACAGACACTGTATGCTAGTATCATGAGTAAGTAGAATGATCGTGTGTGTGGCACTTTGGTGGAATGTGTAAAAAAAACTGAAAAAAACATAGATAATTTATTGTGGTGCTTTCATATTTCCTTTCCTTAAGATTACCAAATTAATATACCAAAGGGAGGCCCATATCAGATCTTATGCTGTTAGACTGTTTTGTCTTTGTTCACACTTACTTTCCACAGTCAAAAATTAGAAACAGCAAAAATACTTTTTGTTGTTGCTTTCCAACCCCCTTACAATAACAAATTAAAATACCGAAGTTGGACCCATATTCGATTATCAGCACTCTTAAGATTTGATGAACATACATGAATGTTATAATACGTATAATAGTTTTGTTTTACCCTGAAACCAATGTATATTTAAGCACTGTATATTCAGGCAAATCAAGTGGATGGGATTCGAACCCACGACCTTTGCATTGCTAGAGCAGATGTCTAATCACTAGACCACCGAGCTAGCCCGATGGCTAGAGGCAGGTCCGAATCCTTAGCAGTTGGTACTGCAAAGATTAGCTCATGTACATTTTTGCATAGGGTAAAAAATATAATTTGGTTTTGCCCTTACATTGATGTAAATTAAGGACTATTCTCAGTACTTTCCCGAGTTCTGTGAAAAAAACAAAGACAAATCACTTAATGTACACACTAACTAAACATTGGTGTAAAGGTAAAGCCAAATTATATTCTTTATCTCGGGTGCAAAAATTAACATATATTAAAGATGATACGTATTGTTTAAAATGCTGATTAAATGTACACCTTTAGTATGCTATAAAAACGTAGATAAGCGTTTCTCCCCATATTTTAACACTTCGTCAAAGTGGATTACAAAATGAAGGTATGATTATAGAATTACTTATTATAGAAAAACATTCCTGTCCCATTTAACCTTAAGTTGGTCCACCATCAAACAAATTTAAATTTAATGTACATTTATGACATGCTGAACGTTGCTTGTATAAAATCCAGTGTTGTAGTACTTGTACTCAGTACTTGTACTCGAGTACTACTCGAACACCGTTTTGATGGTAATTATCTCGAACTCGTACCCGATTAGCAAAGAGCCCCCCCCCTCGAAGTCCATACTCGATACTTAAATAACAAAATAATCATCCTTGAAGTCATGCACCCAGACTTCAAGTGTAAGTACTCGTGGTCAAACCACTACTTTCCTTTCCTTTACGTGCGTTAATGCAATGAATAGAGGAATAAAGCTCTATACTGCATTTGTGTTTAAAAGATAACAATCACCCATTGTCGTCTAGAAATCAGTCAACAACTTAATTTTGTTTACCTCGACTGGCAGTATTTTTTATACAAAGTACTCGTACATGGAGATCCAAATACTTGATACTTAGCTGATGTTTTTAATCCTGGCTCACATTAATCAGCCAAAAAAAAAATAATAATAATAAATAAAATGCATATCAGTATTCAAAGACAATGAGCAGAAAGCCATTACCAAGCAATTAAAATGATACGGTATTATGACCTGATGTGTTCTTTTCTGATATCCATATTTTATATGTTTATTTTGTTGTTGTAGTTAAACTTGGAAAATTCAGTGATACAAGTTTTCAGAGTAAGCTTTTACAATTTAACAATGCTGGAAGTAATACATAGCTGTTATGCAATATTTAAGTAATAGTTTTAAAGCTCAAACAGCTAAGATTTCAGTCAATTTAGCAGATTTGTGTAAATTTTAGATGTGTTTTCCATTTGACTGTGTAAAAACCCAATAAATGCTGCGTATTTCTAACTTCCGTGTTTACTCAAAGTTCTTGCATTGATCTAAGCTTTTTCGTTCTTACAAACCTTTCAAATGAGTTCAAAAGGTAGTTTGGTTTCGTGACGTAGAATGTGTAGAAAAACAACAAAGAACTGTGAAAAAGGGCTTTTCAATGTAACAATTGGATTTGTGGCAGGAATTAAAAGCTGGGATGTTTCAAAAAAGACTGTGTCATTTGCAACAAACACACAGTTCAACTTAAATCATATTTGTCATCAAAACTTTGAGAAATCTGAGTTTGTTGTAGTTTGTTTTAAACAAAATCCTTTCAAGTGAGGTTTTCGATGAGACCATGAGAAAAAAAATATTTATGAGAAGAACCGGTAGTTTTTCAACCTGACCTGATTGTTCTTCCACCATGCAAAGTTCCAAACACTAATTGAAGCCCGTTTAAAAAAATAAATCTGAAGATTTTACAGTGACAATGTTTTTTAAGGTTTCTATATTCGGCATTTCGTTATCCTTTATGTTAAATTTTAAATAATGAAAATGAAACTTCAATGGCTTCTGATAACAGTTAAGTGTTCATACCGTTTTCAACCAGTCAGTTTTCATTTTACATGATTCAAAATGCAGTCAAACTGTGACGTTTTTCTACATCATCATTACATTGAAACAAAAAAGTTGTAAACGTTTATTAAAGCAGTTAAAACAGGCGGCATTGAGCACTGAATGTGAGAAAGTTCACGCTGCAGAGAAACATTAGGCACAAAGAGACCGTAACCTCCCTTTGGGTCAAATTAAATGAAGCGTTAATTTGAACTAACAAAAAAACAATCAAGAATTGAAAGTAGACGACAGTACATTCGACTCCCATATGTGTTTGTCACAGGAGGCACTCAAGGACCCCAACTGGCTGATTGAAAACATTTAATGACAACATGCAACAAGTTTTGCTCGAGAATTAAATTAATTAAACCGATGCATCAAAGATATGATGGGGAGCAAAATGCAAGAATACTGGTAAGTGAACACGAGGTCATTGGGCACCTCGAAAATCCAAAGTTGACACTTTTAATACTATGAACAAATTTGCAACATTATTTGCATTGCATTTGTCTTTCAAACATTGGGAAACTGACCATGTACGTGTATATGTTGACAACACAACAACTGTTGCATTCATTAATGCTATAGGTGGAGTAAACTCAACAAGCTGTATTAAACTTACACAGCACATATGGATGTAGGCCAAAAAGCATTACATCTAGCTCAGTGCTGCACCTATCCTCGGAAAACAGAAGGCAATTGCATATAGTAAGTTATTACACATAAATATATCGAACCTGATATGGAGTTGTTTGCAACCAGATTGAATCATTAGAGTCAGCCTTTTTTCTGGAAACATGACCCTGAAGCAAATGCCTTAGACACATGTATGATTTCATGGAAAACTAACATTTACATTTTATGATTTTCTACCTTCCAGCTTAATCAGACGAGTCCTCCAGAAGACCATCGGCAACTCACCGAGAAGTAAAACAAAAAGAGGAAATTGTCCTGCTACTTAAGGAAATGTAACGTTTGTTGTTGTCGAGGAATTATCAACCCATTCAAACAAACCAAAGGCAAAGCCTTTTATTTCATAGCAGAAATATTTGATGCTGGACCTAAGAGTATAGCTCAATAATTCCGCCATATCAGCAATTATTTTGCCAACAGATGACACAAATTACAATTTAGGAAACCATGCACTTACCTCAGGGTTCATGAGGAGTGTTCTCAATGGCAGACCAACCTGTCCACGTTACAAGTCTATTTGAAACGATGGTGTTTTGCTATATAATTTTAGTTCAATAGACTCTAATGGAAACATCTCATTGAAAGTGCTCAGTTAAAAAGTGTTAACTTTAAGAGTTCTCCTGAAGGCACAGCGAGTGCAAACACTACACTTTATACGTTTACAAGTTGTGCACTTATCAGACACACAGCGACGTTAAACAGACTCGGTCAGAAACACATCAAGCAGATATTATTATGTCTGTCTAAGTATATCGATAACCAAAAACTCTGCATAGTTGATAGCCTAGAGAAATACATTAAGCGCACCAAGTTAGTAAGAGCTCAAGAAACCAATTGTTGAATAAGTTTCCAGAAACCATTCGGAGCACTGTCAAGAGACAGTCTAAGCGGGAGGATCCATGACACTCTACATATTGCAGTGATTGATATGTCAATGTTCACACTGCAAAGTTTCAGGGCTGCATCGATCTCTGCAGCTGCTACTGCTGGAGTACCTTTTCAACAATTGTGTTAACAACAAGTTCGTCGGGAGCACAGACCGTTGCGTGTTTTTATTTATAACCAATCATTAAATTACTGACTTTTCCAAGGTAGTTTTGCAAAGAAGGGGCACAGCTTATCATTTGTCCAGTTTATGGGTAAAACACAAATTTCAGTTCAAAGTTGATCGAAACGTTAAAGAGCGATGAACAAATGATCAGTAGTTATTTATTTGTGTTTGGTAAAATTAACTTGTTTGTAAACAGACTTGGAATCAAACAAGTTGTTCGAATCATGTGGATTAAGTTGAATAGAGTGGATGTTTATTGACATGTCTTTTCATTTGTAAGGGGTTCTCTTCGTTAAGTCAAGTTTCCGTTACTCTAAATATCTCATTTGGTCTCAGGATTGACGTCATGATAGTGAGATGAGATCCTAAAATTAATCGAGTCTATTCATTAGGCGTAGTTTGGCTGGGATTATATAGAGCATCATGACAAACGACAACTATTACGTTCCCTCCCTTTGCTGGGTCAACGGAAATTTAGACTTGTAGCAAAATATGACGGTTGCTGGCTGGTAAGCTTAATCTCAAGTAATCTCTTTCGTTTGTCATGATTGTTGGTATGGTCGTAATCAAACTTCGCCTTAAATGTAAGACTCATTTAACTTTAGGATTTTTTAAATTCAAGTTTAACATGTGAGTCAGGCCGAGTAGAAGGAATGATTCAAAGTATCACTTCCAGGGGTTGATCGAGTAAGGCAACCGTGGGAAGGTTTGGCGCTGTAAAATTGTTCACCACTGGGAACGAATAGGTAGTAGTGACTCTGACGAAATCCAATTTGTTTAACGGTGTCATTCTAAAATAAGATAAAATAATCAAGTCGCACAATTTCCCTTAATTGACCGTTGCGCAAATTTGATGACGCAACCTATTTGTAAAAACTCAATATTTTGAACCTTGAGCGCAAATTTTAAAAGTTCATTATTTTAAAATGCACTACATAAACCATGCATTAGAGTGAGTTGACTCTGTGTTTGCAGTCTATACAGCTGCTCTAGTTCTTTGTACAACATGTCGTCCGTAGATGTTGCTCTTTTTCTTCACTTAGCCAGCCAACTGGAATGTGCAACATTAATCAGGAAGTTTGTTGTGCCTAAGCTTCTCACATAAATATGTGGGCCAAACTTTTGCCGGGGCTTTCTGGAAAAATTGGTGAAGCCCGAGTTGTTTTACGACCATGTCACACACGACAACGGTCATTAGATCGTCAGCCCACTGTGTCGTGATGTGACCCAAGTTCCACCAGAAGGAGTGAAGGGCTGACTAACAAATGTGGCTTAAAAGGCTTTATGAATACACTAAACTTAAATACCTGTGAACTGGGAAAACGAAAAGACGAGGAGACAGCTGACAAAGTGTGAGTTGCACACAGAAAGTACAAGATGCCACACTGGTGTAAACTGTGAGCCGCTGAAAACACTATCATATTGTAGAGAAGAACAACACAATAAAACACAAAAAACATGAGTCAAAACAAAAACAGCCAAAATATCATAATTTGTGGACTACTTTCTTCTTCCTATAGTTACCGCTCAACCAACCTATGTGCGTGACACAGCGGACATACTGCGGAAACTAGAAGAAACAACCTTCCCACCAAATGTTCTGATTACAAGTATTGATGTTGTCTCGATGTACACAAACGTCCGACAAACAGAGGCGATAAATTGTGTCTGCAATGCCTTAGACCTAAACCACCACCCTTACTCTATCACAAAACCACCCTCCAACTACATCCGTAAAATATTGGAACTGATCATAGGAAGAAACTGCTTCCAATTCGGTAACAATCACTACCTACAAAAAATCGGATGTGCCATAGGCTCAAACGCAAGCCCAGAAATTTGTGATATCACACTACACAATCTGGAAAAACAAATCCGGAAATAAACAAAATCGTTGGGAAAGTACCACACAGTGAACGATCGAAACTGATTCATAAGCGACCACAAAAACAGAAAAGCACAACCCCGCTGTCTTAAGTACGACATATAATCCGTAAATCAACCATGGTGACCTAAACAAAGCGATCAATAAACACTGGTCTTTAATACAATGCAACAACACACTCTCGAGGATCTTCCCAGAACCTCCAGTCATTGCATTCAGAAAAGACCTAAACATAAGGGAAAGTTGATTAAAGCTAAACTAAACCAGAGTCCAACCGACTCACCCTCTCAACAGCTCAATCACATCCCACAAGATTCGGGATTTATTGATGATCCAGATGAAACGCTTAACATCCTAATTTCCTTACTGGAGGAACAATTCACCTATGATCAGGATTTCACTCTCACAAACTCTTAACCATCACACTGAACCACAGAGAATAAACCAAAACTTGTCTCTAACGAAACCTGAGACCTACAGGCTCATTACGAATCACCCACACCCGCAATTGAAGATTGCCCGAAAGTGAGGCATGAAAACATGTTATTGCTAAAAAGAGGATCTGCAAAAATATCCTCGCGGTCTCCCCAAGCACCCACATCTTTAGCGACGCAATCGTCGAAATGGCTCCTTTTGTCACTCTTAATATATTCGCCCACCACATTCTCCTGTCAAAATGACAGACACCGCGAATATAATACATGGATACGGCCCCCACACATAAAACTTGTAAACACCTTTTTGCAATGTTATGGCTTTCAAGTCAACAGTCATAAAGTGTCACTGATTTGGACAGCGCCATTATTTATCTACCACGAGTCAAAATAAAAACTGAAGCAGAAATTTGCAGTATTAAAAGCACAAATCTTGCATGGGAAGAAGGTATGCAGGGGAAGCCCGAGCCACATACCCGCTCTACTTCAGATGCTTTTGTAATAGTTGGTACCTGACACAGTTTTGGGTGAGCATTAACATGACTTAGACAACGCACCGATTAGGAAATGACTTTGTGTTATTGTTTGGAAACACGTAAAGGACAACAACAACAACAACACTGGGCATACCAGTATCATAAGCTAAACAGTTTCAAGTTGTTCAATGTGGACAACTAAGCAAAAAGGAGCTGAAATCGAAATCTACTTACCAGGAAGAAATTCTAGGACCAACCACTAAAAACCTGTTTTTATTCCAAACCAGCAATAAGAAAAACAATCTCTTAATCGACGACTTGTTGAGACAGAAGATCATCTACACATTAAACAACACCAAGGCAAAATAAGTATCCAAAAGGTGACAGCATCAAATGCCAGTAAGAGTTCAGCCAAGGAGTTGTGTACCACATCAAACTTATGTTGCAAATAAGGTACCCCTCCTAGAAAGCAAGCATACTGGAACGAAATGTGGAGGGAGGGGGGTGTGGGGGCGGCAAATGACAAATAAAACAACAGTTTTATTTAAACAGAAGTGCCCTCCAAAGGAGGGGGCCCCTCCATTGGATACAAATGGTTCATCCCCTTGTACCTCCAGAAACGTTACCCTAGTTTAAGTTGATGTGTTCGTTGAAATCTTTCGGTAATTAGCCTTCGGGAGGATTAAAGAATGGTCAACCATTACCTGTCCATGTTCATGAGCTACAATATTAACATTGTCTACGAATGAAGCTATAATGTGAAGATTGTTGAGTCATCCAAATGAACTATACGTAGCCAGTTCATTTATTCCATCTCATTAAGTTCGTTGGTCTCCGTCTTTCGTGTTTTGAGGTTGTTCTATGACAACTTCTTCAAACAGAAGGTCATGTACACAAACTACACAAAGGCAAAATAAGTACCCGAAAGATGACAGTATCAAATGCCAGTAAGAGTTCAGCCAAGGAGTTGTGTACCACATCACATTGCGAATAAGGGTCCCTCCTAGGAAGCACGCGTACTTTAACGAGATGGGGGGGGGGGGGGCAACTGACAAATAAAAACTGGGTTTTTTTTACCAAAGTGCCATCCCCCCACCATTGGACACACATGGTGCATTCCCTTGTATCCTACAGAAATGATACCCTATTTCTATTGATGTGATCGTTGTAAACCTTAAGTAAATAGCCTTCGGGAGGATTACAAAATTGTCAAGCATTCCTTTTTCATGTTTATGAGCTACAGCATTGACTTTGTTTAGGATCGAAGATGTTGTGGAGAATGTTCAGTCATCCAAACGAACTATGCATAACAAGTTTATTTATTACATTTCAATAAGTTCGACGTCTCCGTATTTTGTGTTTTAAGGTTGTTATGACCTTATTGGCAACTTCGACGGAGCGTTTATCTTCACTGGGGCTTTGCAGTCTGCAGGTAAGTTTCCCCTGCTACTTTGTGGATGCTTTATTGCAGTTAAGTGAATAATTCTTACACAGCCCGGCTTTCATAAATAACAAAGATGTTTGCTTGTGAAAATGCATTACTCGTAATGACATTCGTAGTATCAATGTTACACTTACTGTAGCCTTTTGTCAAGGCCTTCGTGGCTTGCAGTGCCGCGATCCCAAACGACACGAAGAGGAGACCACGCACGCGAGTGGCGCAACAACGAGGGCCTTTTCCAACTTGTTTGCGGTTATTAATGTGTTTTTTTATTATATCGATTTTTGCTACCCTTTTAGGGTAGCAAGATTCCAAACCAATCAGAAGTGACGGGGGTCAGCGGGTCAGCATACATTAACAAACTATGCAAATTAACAAATATACAAAATGGCGACTGTCTCGTCGTGTGTATCAATCATCGGAACTGTCAGACGAATCTTTCGATAATTGCATAGAATATTCTGCTAGGAAGCTACAAATTAAATAGTTTAAACCCTTATGGCGTCAGGCGATTGGAGGAGCTGTACGCCGGCATGATGTTTTCGTCACCCTTCCCACCGGATATGGTAAAAGTTCGATATTTTAAGCGGTGCCAATGTGCTTTGACTGGCTTCGTCGCCGACGACTTCGATATTTTAAGCGGTGCCAATGTGCTTTGACTGGCTTCTTCGCCGACGACTTCGTCAACAACAAGTTCCTGTGACTGGAAGTGATACTTTTTCACAAACGTCTCCACTGTTAACACCCCAACCATGCCCACAAGCATCATAGTTGTTATTTCACCGCTGATTTCCCTGATGAAAAACCAGGTTAAAACGTTGCGTAAGCTTGGAGTTGAGGCAGTATATTACGGGGACTCGTCTCCCGAAGAAGATCAGAGAATGAAAGAAGGGAAAGTGTCGCATGTTTTCATGAGCCACGAGAGCATTTTTGAACGGGCATTTCAGCTTTTCCAGTCCCGGATGTGGCAGGAAAATCTCTGTGCAATAGCCGTAGATGATAGTCACTGTGTTGTCAAATGGTATGTTGTAACATTCGAAAAATTATTTTTAAACTATTAACAATAAAAAATGTAGTTTATGACCCCTTTCCCATCTCGACTACCAATCCATAGTGCTCTGTCTATATCATGAATATCTATTCCTTGTGACTGATAGTTCACGCTGAACTTCATCCACTCTAGTTTGCGTGGTTGTGGGCCAACATCAAAGGGTCAAGTTTACAGGACCTAAATATCCAGATAACTTTAAATGTTTATTTAAGTTCCTGGCTGGTATTAAATCAAGTAGTTTTTATAACACACAAATACCAGGTAAGCAAAGCATCTTTCATGGTGAATGCAGGGTTCGAAATTAGCGGTCGCCCGGTCGCCAAACGCGAGTGAAAACAGCGGCGGGCGAGTCAAAACCCTTCCTTTACTAGCCCGCCGGGCGAGTCAAAATTTGTTCCTTTTCACAATAAATGAAGGGTACAGTGGTAAAATCCCAGAGAGAGATTATTTCTAAGATCGTAAAATGGTTTGGGAAGTATTTACATTTGCTAGATTCACTATCGTTCATAAATAAAACACGCACGCACGCACATAACCACATGGTTATGGTAGCGAGTATTGGGGAGGCCCCCACAACGTTCGCTCACCCGCCTGTAGTCCACGCACGCACACAGCATGTTACACTGGGAAAACAACATTCACCCATCTTGGATTCGTGTATAATTCGTTTTTGGTATGATGCATTAATGTCTGTAACATTCACGCTACCTTTGTCCAGATTCCGTCTAAGTAATTGATTAAAAATTCTCTTATATTATTTATAAACGTATTTTCCAAACTTATTTCACCATGAACTTACTTTTATGTATTTTCCGTTTACCAAACCCCTTCTTAACGACTGGACGAAACTAGGGAAAGCCCGCGTTATGATTGGTTAATCGTTCAGCACCTTACTTATTTGCGTACAAGTCATGAATATTGGTGGTCTCTCCGTCCCAGTCGCTCCACTGTTCACAAAGCTGTCCAAGCCACGATGGCCTTGACAAAAGGCTACACTTACTGTTGCCAATTGCGCAACCAATGGTTAAATTTCATCCCGTGACCTATAGTGGGTACTGTAAACGTCATCACAGCTGCAGTAGCAAAGCCATGCAAACAGGTTATGTAATATAGAGGAAGCGCTTGCAGTCGGCTTTATTTTGGGTACATAGACACTTTGGGGCCACTGGACAGTCTGGCGGAGTTGGTCGGAACTAGGAGCAATACAGTGCGGTCGGGGTGCGATTTTTTTTCCCGTACCACATGCTAGCTATGGGGCCACAAAAAAGCGTTCTGATTGGTGCGTCCATGTAGAGGTCGTGCATTTTAAATATGGTAAACTAAGGAAAGCGTACTGGTGGTACAGGGCCCTGGCCTTGGAGCACAGCATGCGGTGCGTGTGGTGTTAATACGGCGGCACTTGGTACTATACTGTGGGCTCTATCGGTGTCGCTAATGTTACTCGGTGATAATAAAAATAGACACAGGAGGTAGGCCTACAAGAAAACTAAACAAACTGAAATGTTATCTCCTGCCCATTTTTCTCACTGATCTACTATCTTTTAATGCATCAACTATTTGTTGTTTCTGAGTCGTGTAAACGAACACAATTTAATGCAAAACACTGTCGAAAGGACAATTTTACAAATCAGTCATGTCAAAGAGACTTCCCCAATAATTATGTAGGCCTACGTGTCAATAGGTATTGCCCCCAAACATAAACACACCAAACATTCTTCAAATCCCCCAGTACTGACCAGAACAGGGGGACCACCCATGCTCCAAAAAGTGATGTCATTGTTCACTCTTATTCTCTCACACACCTACAAGGTTTAGCCACTTATTATCATTTTGGTTTATTCGGCCATTAACCCCGTGCATGACACCGTCAACACAATGTTCACACTCGGACTCATGTCCATGGTCTTACCATAGAGAAACAGGTCATATCAAGTGCCGCTGTATTAACCCTTTCAATACCGCATTGTTTACAGGGGTCACACTGCTGTGTACCGCATTTTTTCACACAAAAAGCAAAGTGCAGTGTTCACTTTTTTCAATCTTGATTTTCTGTGTGAAGACATATTTTTGTGGAAAAACTTTGTGCATACAATTTGTAGCTAATGAAATGATCTTTCATATGATGTCAGATTTGTATATATCATCTTCGTGTCCTTTGCCACCTCGATCGGCAAGAATGGGTCGAGGCCCGCCGAGCCCATGCCCATACCCACGGCGTTGAAGGGTTGCAGTGCTCGGTCCAGCTACCGGTATATCGTCAGGATCACTGCCATCATTGAACGTACCTTGCGACGAAACATCACGAGTTTCATCCGGATCTTCACTAGGTTCTTCTTCACATATTTTCAAGTCCAATTCATAGTCACTAACGACAAATATTTCAACCAAAACCTACGAGTCACGAACAGCCATGATGGTGATTTTTTGTCGGGAAAACGGAAGCGTGAAATCTGGAAATACTGCAGCACACAACGTAGTTTTTCTCGGAAAATCGTTATGGCAACCCCCTATACAATACACACCATTGGAAAGCTCAATAAACAAGCTACCCGTCTATCTAACGGTCAACAACAGAGGGCGCCAAACAAAATAAATACAGAGTCTCAAACGCCGCGACTTTTTTTTGTCGAGTAAACTCGACATTGGTACGGAAGCACACACGGCGCACGGTCGAGTAAACTCGACAATTTAACACCACACACACCGCACGCTGTTCTCCAAGGCCAGGGCCCTGTATCACCAGTACGTGTAATAACGCTTTCCTTAGTTTACCTTATTAAAAATGCATGACCTCTGCAGAAACGGACCAATCAGAACGCTTTTTTTGTGGCCCTTTAGCTACCGTGTGGTACGGAAAAAAAAATCGCGGTCGGGGTCGGTAGTTAATAATATTTAATTGCAACCTGGTCACTGCCGTACCTTGCTAGTGTCCCGCAAGGCAAATGACACTTTACTTGTGTTCAATAAGTCTTCGTGTTGATTAGTCTGTTAGGGGAAAAAATCACTTTCATTAATAAATATCCCATTACCTCCCCTGCACATCACCTTGGAGCAGAAAATATCACAAATTAATTGGTGCGACTTTTCTTTACATTGTTGTTTGGTCACTATGACAAGAGTAAGCAGTAGGTTTGCTTTGTGTATAGTAATGCTTGTGGAGAACCCAATTATCAAGTTGGCATGACATAACAAGCATTAAGCCCAACACACGTACTAACTTGCCCTACAGGGTTTTGAGTTGTCGTATTCAGCTACTTTTCCGATTGGTTCTTTACAATCACGTCCTGAAATTCATTAATAGTCTTGGGTTGAATTTATTTAATGATGTCACCGTCTTGAAATTAAGTCTCAGTTTTTTCTAAAATTAAACCTGTTGGCAAAATAAGCCATGCATCTTATTCTGTCATTAATGAAATGCAAGCATTGTTGTATTTGTTTTAATTTGATTAGCATGCAACCCCTGCGTAGGTCTAATGAGCTGTTTATATAATCTGCAAGAGGTTTAAGATCTCGCGGAAAAAAAAATGTACCTGCCAGATTTCACTGCTGTTTTGTAGGACTATGAGTTGCGGACTGGAGAACTGCCGGAGAATCATTATAACTAAGATCTGCTTTGAAATCGTAAGAAATCAGTTTGGCTGAATGGCTGCATTTACACGAAACTGTTTATGGTCCCAGACATTATTAAGGACCAAATATCACATTTAGGATAATTAATTAATTTCATTTCAATTTGAAATAAAAGGCTGCTCTGGCAACCCACTACAGTCGAAGTGTCTACTTCTCGTAAACGGTAATCGAAGAATCAACAACAACAGCAAATAGGAATGTCTAATTTGTTATTCGGTTACGCCATTACACTTCTGGTATAGTTTGTTTGAGTGATGGTTTTCTATGTGAGCTATAAGCCGTGATTTGTATTTACAAATTAAACTTAGTGTATTAAACAAAGTGACATGGTAGCTATGTGGGCTTATTGTTACTTAGTCTGTCATGGGAAGTTTATATAGTCAATATATAGAAGAAACAATAATAATAAAAAAATCCTCCGAAAATGTTTTTTGTTTTCAATGTCTGAAGCAGGCATAAAAAAGATCAACTCAACAACACAAATAGCAATTTTCTGTTCGTTTAAAAAAAAAGTTTGTTTTTATATATTTTATAATAACATGTGTTTGTAATAGTTGATACACGTATTTGAAGTTGATAACTCTTAGTATTTTATTTTGTGTATCTTTTTATTCCATACTTGTTTCAAAATAATTTGTTCTTTACTCCGATTCTCCCTTAGTTTATGAAAAGTCGGACAGCTGCTTAATTTGGGTTCAAGTTAATGTAAATTGCGTTTTCTTAGATCGTTTGTCTAAGTCCGATTACTTAATTAAAACAAATATATATATATATAATTGTATTTCTGCCGCCGCAAAGCCTCCCGTCAGGAGCCCTGGGCGGTCGAAGGAACCCCGCTCGGTCGCTAGCGCCGCACCTGCGAGAACTGCACCAAGACGAGAACCAAAGTGACCCTGGATCCTGCCGCTTCGAGAGTGCACGGGGACCGCAGTGTGCAATGCACCGAGAATCTTTTCCCCTTCATAGAGAATTACGGGGTGAATTAGGTAAATTCAAAAGAGGGCGCTGTCAGAAGAAAGTGTACACAGTACATAGTACACATTGTATACCGCATGGGGGACATTACCTCCCGGAAAACAAATATATATCCTGCCTCCCGGTGCACTTCTCCTGGACGCGGCTCCTGGCTGTGTCGCCAGAAAAAGCCGGCCAGCTTGGTGCATCCACCAAGATGATGATGTTATCGTTACCAACCATTGAA
The DNA here is from genome assembly GCA_023634235.1 of Pisaster brevispinus. Classification (NCBI taxonomy): domain Eukaryota; kingdom Metazoa; phylum Echinodermata; class Asteroidea; order Forcipulatida; family Asteriidae; genus Pisaster; species Pisaster brevispinus. The sequence continues at coordinate 133,819 of JAMKCF010000133.1, forward strand.
ATGAATACATTTCAATTTGAATAGTTTCTGCTTAATTGAAAATTACGATTGTTCACAACAATGTTAACGGCAAGGTAACGTTTTCTGAAGAAAACAAAAATCTGAAATCGAAAATTTGTTGAAAATGTTATACATCCTCGTTCTTATGGTGGCGCAATCTAACAAACACGTTTGTCCTTGTATTTATATTTAGGACACTCAATGAAACTGACAAGAAATTTTCGACAAATTACGTCGATGGACTCTTTGCATTGGCCGCTATCGCTGCTCAAACAATGGCAATGTGAACGTGTGTATCCGGCCCGCACAACTCTCAGCCAATGATATATCTTCATTGACGTCATATGCAAGGGGGCCTATCGGTGGTGCGCATGTATATCAAGAAAGGGAACAGGTTGAAATGTATCTCTGTCGAGTAGATGTGTATTGAAAACAGCTTTGTTTTGCAGAAAAACACAATTCTTGCGCTTTAACTTACAACCATTAGATAATGACGTCATTTGAGCGGAAATGGAAAGTAACTGGCTTGGTACTTCAGGAAGCAATCTGGCAGTGCAACGTAGTAAGGCGGATATACATGTAAACCCATGATGTAAATAAACTAAACTAGAGAGTTAAGAACAAATGGCCTCCATTTGTACAGACAGCTTCGTTTAAACCAGTGATACAGTATTAAAAGTCACTTCCTTCAATCAGTGACTTTAACAAGTGTTTATGATTGGCTGCTCATCGATTGTCAATCAAAACCCAAAGTAGATTGCTGTTCACTTACTGGAAATGCAACAGTATTTAAACCGCTGTACCAGCAGCAATGCTCATAACAACTTTTACATCTTTAACAGAGAAGAGGAACCGAGATAACTCCAACTACAAGAACTCAGCACCAAGGTAAGTGTTTCTCGTTATACTGCTGGCCCTGGCTGTGGTCTCAACATGCAAGTAGCGCATTTTACGGTTACCTGATCTAAGGCGGTTGCAGATTTCGACCCCAATTGAGGTTTCAATCTATGCAACTAAAGTTCTCATGCGGTAATAGAGCCTCGACTCTACACCTAGCTCTCTCATCTTAGTGTACTGTCGCGGTACTGTGGTTGTACAGATCCATGCATGGATTTATATTTCCTATCAAAACCACGCAATTGTAACATTGATTCTTACGGGTGTTTTTCACCATACATGCAGGTGAATTCGTGTAACTAGTTTTGAACGAGGCTACGTTATTTGCTAAGAGCTTCATCGCTTAGATTTAGTGCAATGTTTTGTTCAATTAGTGTAACAGCTTATCACTACATATTTACATCAGACTGTGCTGGACAGTCTCTTCGATGTTGAGTACTTTGCCAACATACATTTTAAACATACATTCGGGTAACACTATTGCAAACTTGAATACATAGTTAGTAATTTGACCACATTATTATGTGTTGTTTTAGTTGTTGGGTCAACATTAAACGATTGTGGCATGCTATTATGTGGTTCATAGTGTTGCGACATGGAGCAACCGGGGCAAAGCCGATATACATTTTGTCCCAAAGGTGTACAGAGCACTGGGACCCATCACAGAGTTTGCAACAATAGTTGCGTTACAACATGATAATACAACTTGTATTGATAGGCGAACAGGTTCCTTTATAACTATTGTTTTGTTTTTTTCGTTTTTTTCTTCATATTTTGGGAGTTATTTATTGCAACTTTTTTTTGAAGTTGTTTTCGAATGTACAAATTATGTGCACTTGTATAACAACATTTAACAATATTTTGATGTATACCTTTTTGTTAGCAAAAACAAAACAAATTGCCACATGTTGTACTCTAGAATGTCATTGAATCATGAAAGCATAAATAAATACACACACCTTTTTATTTCAGTGTTTACTTCATTATTGGGAAAGCTGAAACAAAATCAAAGGTTTGTTAGTAAATGTTAGTAAATGTGTATCATTTGCTGCTCAAAGACGGTTAAAAAGAGTAGAGGACTTAATTTTCTATCTCGTTTTACTCAAACCCAGCTGAAGAGAAGTGGAGGGGGTATAGTTTCTATCAATTGTCCTTCAAACCCAGCCGAGAGGGGACGGAATAAAAAACTGCATCCTTAAACAAGTCAAAATTTGCACAAAATTGCAAAACAAAACTGGAGTTTATCATTTTTGTAATTGTTAGCTTAGAACATTAGATTGATTCGAAAAAATCTGGAGCAAGTTAAAACAAAAAATGAAGAGAACATGTAAAATAAAAAAGCGTTGCTTTAAAATACTGTTTTGATAAACATTTTCGAACTTTTAAGACTGTAAATTTGAAGAAAAACAATAATTAAAAAAATGCAGTTGAAAATGAACCTGTTGGCGGTATGTTATCAACTTGTGTGACTGTTACAACAAAAGTGATGCACAGTTTACAAACAGACAGTTGTACTCTCGTTGCAGAGCAATTATTTGGCGTTTTACAAAGTAACTAAGTTGAAATGTTTTGTTTGCCATCGAACAACATTGTCGTGTTTGTTATAAAATGTATAATTAACAGGGTTTGGAAGCTTGCTTAAGAGCACACAATTGATATTAAACTAAATGATGTGTTTGTTTACGTTTTTTAAATAAAAATATCGTCCTTTAGAGAATAATAACATTAAACAAAGTAATGTCCTTACGAAAGGACAAAAATAAGCAACAACAACAACAACAGCAATAACAATAACAACAACAACAACAACGACGACGCCGACGACAACGATGACGACGGCGACAACAACAACAACAACAACAACAACAACAACAACAACAACAACAACAACAACAACAACAACAACAACAACAACAACAACAACAACAACAACAACAACAAACAACAACAAACAACAACAAACAACAGCAGCAGCAGCAGCAGCAACAGCAACAACAACAACAGCAGCAACAACAACACCAACAACATAAATAATTAAATAAATAAATAAATAAATAAAGTATGTGCTAAGTTGTTAAGCTTTTGATTAAAACCCTCGATAAAAAACTATTGACACGATAGGGAAAACGACAAAAGTTGTTCAAAACGATTCAGTACGTAGAGCGCAGACACGTTATTTCTGAGTGTTTGAGGTTCACATCCTGCAATGTTTTTCTTTGTTCATTCCAAATCAACTGTTTTGATGTACACGAATCAGTATTTAACGCACTAGAAATTGCATCAACTCCGTCAACTCTGAAGTTCACAGGGAACGTTTGGATTGGTTCGTGTTTGGCGGAAAGCCGTTCCCGAAATCTGCCAATTCACCAAAGGTGACTTTGGTGGCACAAAAGAACAACAACTTACTTGGTATTCAGTTGAGTATTGGAAGTTGCCGTACAAATTTGTTTCCTTCTCTTCTCCGTGGTCTGAGCGGTACCAGGTGACACCAAGCGGTCAACGCATAATGTTTTAGGAATCATTTACTTTTCTAGAGTACAAACGACGCCTCAAAAATAGCCCTCCATCAAACAAAAAGTAAAATAATGTTTTAAGAGTTTACAATAATCTGTTATCAGTCTAGAAAAATACAAAGGTACAAATTGACCCGGATTCCGGTTCCAGAGGACCGTGTTAATGGCCACTTCAAGGTGAGGGCTACAACCCATATCAACTGTCACCAGAGGCACGTTGCCACCTACTCCTGGAGCTGGAACAGGGTTACCCCTTTACAGTCTGTAAGGATATAGGCATGGGTATCACCCACTAGGAGCCTGGCTGGTAGAGCAGAATGCACTACTCTCGCAAGTTGTTACGAAGCAATGATGGTTTTACCCTAAGCACTCAAACAAAGAGCCACTGATAAAAGGGTAACGGCACGAAAGTGGATATTGAACAAAATCTTATCATCCGAAATCAAACGAAATCTACGTTTTTCCTAAACTTTAAAAATAGTGAGGTCTTCGGCCAACAAAATACAATTCTAAATGATTTATTGTGTGTATTTGTTGGCATACCTTTACCGAAACATGACGTTATTGATATTTCTTTTGTGGGATACTTTCATCCAAACCTTTTGAAGAAACACAGGACCAAAAATTGGAAGTTTTGTTGTTGTTGTCGTGTAAGGTTTACGTTTTGGAAATAAAAGTAAAAGACCGAATTGAATCACTGGAGAGTAGTTGTCATCCAGGTCCTTCCGTCTGGTGTCGTCATATTTTGTGTCGTGAATGAACCCGTCTTTACGCCATCTGTGATCGACGGTGACTGTATTCTCGCAGTGACGCAATTTATAATAAAGTGTGAGGTCCTTCTTTCTGTCATAATAAAGTGTTATCTAACCCAACCCGTCCTTCTACCGTTATCTTTGCCCGTAACTTGTTATTGTTGCATCCGTTCACCACAAAACCGTCTAACTATTGTTAGTATTCATCAAGAGTCATAATGTAAATAAAAAACATATATCCACAAACATTTTATCAAATGTTACCACGACAACCGTTTTTGTGACAATGCTTTAACGTTTAAGCGTGTCTTGTCGGTTTGTTTTCGTTTCAACATTTGTTAAATACGATTGATGTTTGTTTTTGACAAACAAGTACTGTTCTGTTACACCTGATAAATTAACTGCGTTGTATACGTTCAAAATATGCGCCATATCCGGCTGTTATCGAAGACTTTCTGTTTTCACGGTTTATTTTTATGATTACAGTATTTTTAATGTGCTAATTTTCAGACTTTCAGGCCTAGAAACATTGTAGAATCACCAACAAGGGCCCAATATAATGTATATGGTTATCGTGCGTGTGCTCGTGCATAAGTAACTTTGTTTTATTTGAATAGAACGCTGCCACATATTTTAAGCGCTTGCCCTGATAGCAAAGAATGGTGATTGCAAGCACATAATTTGACGGTAAGCAGAGCAGTGAAATTGGGCCTTGGTCTCATCAAATGATTCTCGGACCCGAAAGCGGGCGGTCAATCGTTTATAACATGAAACAAATAGTTTAATATTCGTTTTTGTTTTTAGGAAAACGGATTAGAAACAAGTTAATAACAGTACACAAAAAGTTGAATTACCCATTTTTGGGGGAATTGGATAACCAACAATTACAGCATCCCAACTAACACAAAATAGTGCCCTATTATATATTATGTCAAAACATAAGTGTAAAGTAGTCCTTCTAAAACGGTCGGACGTTGAAGCCTTCAGGAAATTGATCTAGGTGTACTTCTGGAGTTCCGTGACACCGAAACGCTAGAATTAATACCGCAATCATGAAAAGAGCCAATTTGAAAAAAAAACAAAAAACAACAACAAAAACAACAAGTAATTTGTTTACTTACGAACAATGTTATAATCGCTTTTTTTCTTCTTCCATATTTTTAATTTCAGATGATGATTACCTCAACATTGGCCCTTGTTTTTGGATTAATGAAAATTCAGTTCATGGTGGCTACGGTTGCAGTTTCACCCGATCCCGATGTGACGTGTAATTCCTGCTGCAAGGGCCGAGACGGAATACATGGAATTCCCGGATCAAACGGGAACCATGGGCCAGTGGGTCCAAGAGGTGATGCAGGCTCTCCTGGTGAGGTTGGTGAAGCCGGGACTAAAGGCGACAAGGGGTCAGATGGACTGCTTGGTGAGCAAGGCGCTAAAGGGGGTCAAGGACTGAAGGGAGAGCAGGGAGTCGGTCAACCAGGGAAACAAGGACCTCAAGGTATGCCTGGAATGGATGGTTTAAAGGGGGAGAGAGGTGAACATGGACCAGCTGGACAGACTGGTGAAGCAAGTGAATGCAGTACGCGACGGTCAGCCTTCACTGTAGTGAGGAATACCGGCTTCAGCTCTTCATCCTCCTATGATCCATTGCCCTTTGAAGAGTTGCTGTTTTCAGAGGAAGGAACTGATTTCAACTTGAGTAACGGCACGTTTACATGCACTGTGCCTGGTATATACGTCTTCATGTTCTCAGTCTTGAAACTATCAAGTGGGTCTTACCTGCATGTACGTCTGATGAAGAACCATAACGTCATTGTTACAGGTAATGTAAACGCTGCAGGTTATCATCAAGCAAGCAGCAGTGCGGTTATTCCCATGCACTATGGAGATCAAGTTCACTTAGCTGTAATCGGTGAAGTTTATAGTAACTCTAACCATTACTCTTCTTTCACTGGATTCCTGTTGTACGAAATCTAAACAAAATAGAGATACACACGAAAATGAAATATATTAGACAAATAATTAAATACACAAAAGTTTACATATACTTTAATGTGTGATGTTATTTTGAAAATATATTCTAAATTTAAACAATTAGTTTATCGGGGAAAAGCGGCCGTTTTCGTTTTTCTAACATGAAACGTGTTTGTGTTAATTCATGTAATTCACGATGGCAACTCCCCTGATTAATTTTTCTTAAAAAGTGAGATGGATTGTAAAAAAAAGTAATTTGAAAAAATGCAAACATTTCCTTAATACAGGTTGAATAAACATAATCCATGATGGCAACCTTTTATGGACATTTTAAATTTGGTAAACAAACACGTAAAACAAAGTTCAAACAACGTTAAAAACGTAACCCTTGTTGTCAACTTGTGTATTTACAATTTGACCCTAGATAATGTACGATAACAAGTCGGAAGGTTTTGTGTTAATTTGATACATCATTGTTAAGCTAGGGAGAAACGAAATGGTGCGATACATTGTGTGTGCCCCTCCTTCCACCATTGGTGCCGTTAAACTGAAATAATAACTTGTTTCTCCTCGTAATTACAAGTCTCTATAATGTTCAATGAAATTTTAAATGGTTTGTATTTTGTTCAAAGCAGAAGAAACAGGAGTTGTTCCTTTGAGGCACCTCTAGGCCCATTTGCCCTAAGAAGAATCACTTGTACTTAGCTGTCTAAGCAAATCACTACTAATGCACCACTATTTATTTACTCCACCCTCCCAGATTTTCCCATTGCATTGCATTTTACATCATTTGAAATGATAAACTTTGATAATTCTGCTCTTTTTAAAACTCATCTGTTACAAAGTGGTTTTCTTTTCTTCAAATAAAATTACACTCGACACCTTCGCTCTTGAGTGTCAGTTTGATATTAGCGTGTAATACATTTTTTTTATGGAGAATTCAATCACTTTTAAATCGCCCTAAAGCATTCTATAAATATACCCTTTTGACTTAATCAAAAATATCAAGCAAAAGTTATTTGGATTTGGGCTCACATAAAATATAAAAGGGGGCACCATCTCACTGATAAAGCCTTGCATCTATCTGCTCAATCAACTATTTATATGACACCCTTTGTTTACACTATTCAGCATGAACTTCAACATATCTTATATCTTGACTTGTCAAATATTGGGCTGTACTTTGAGTACATCTAATGTTAAGTACCATTGTGAGTGTTGATGTTTAATCAATAAAACCATAATTGAATTTGATTTTTTAAATTACGCAACAACTCCTCTCTTGACCGTGCAGACCAATCTCTTTTTCTTGTCCGATAACGTGTGAATTTCGCTGTAAAAATGTTTCAAATAAAATGGCACTTATTTACGTTTTAACGTGAGGTTAGTGACTTGTAAGTGTACCCTTCTGTATTGGGGACTATTTTAACTAGGGAATGAGTTTATCACAAAATCGTGTTTGAACGTAAAATCCCTCTTTAAAGGCAATTCTCTTGATCGCAAAATAAAAAGGTCGTCACGGAAAATCAGTTTGTATTACTAAAAAAAAACAATTAATTATGAGTAATAACTGATAAAGGTGTTGAAAAATACAGTGTGTCAAAGTTGACTATCATTTTCAGAGTGTAATAGAAGTGAAAGCATATAATGCCAGAGTTATGGAAGTATTGATGTGTCACCCGGATGTGTAAATGCTTATTAGCTTATTAGCTACTACCTGGGCGGAGATAGGAAGTTGGCAGGGACCACTACTTTCGCTTAGTGGATCGGATCGAGGGGGCTCTTCGTTATTAACTTCACTGCCGCGGAGTGAGTACTTAATTGGTTTAAAAATTTTGACCAACGGAGAGAACCAATGTCGGTCTACAAATAATTCCAGAGTCGGAAGCCTTCTTGAGTTTCACTTACATTTATTTACAAAAATAAAATAAAAAATGAAGTAAAGCAGTTCTCCACTTTAACTGGTTTCTACTGGGCCTGACACCCCCTCTTCAAACAAGTACTAAACCATAAACTTGTCTTTACTTTAACTAATTTTTACTGGGTCTGACACACCCTCTTCAAAAAAGTACTAAACCATACACTTGTCTTTACTTTAACTAGTTTTTACAGGGTCTGACACCCCCTCTTCAAACAAGTATTAAACCATACACTTGTCTTTACTTTAACTAGTTTTTACTGGGTCTGACACCCCCTTCTCAAACAAGTACTAAACCATACAGTTGTCTTTTATAAAGACCCACTACCGCAAAAACACTTAAAGCTCCGTTTTTCTCGGAGAGTCAGCTCTCCCAACTCCCATGGTGTTACTCGATAGTTCTTGCTTCACAATCATAGTGCGCGGTCTGCACCGTTGTTTGTCCCAGAGCCTCGTCTCTGTCTCATTAAATAGTGGTGCTCTGTTCAGGCACGTCTAGCTGGTTACAGCCCTGGAGTTGTCTCACTCCAATACACAACAAAAACCCATCCCGAAGGGCATCTGAAATGAATTATAAAAAAATCCAAAACAAACTAGTTTTGTGCTCAAACTTGCACACTGACATTACAAAATGATTACTCCTTAAGAAAATGCATCCGAATATAAACTTAATTACTTAATATGAACAAAATTCCTTAAAAACTTCCCATTACATCTTTAAACATCTTATTAAATGAAAAGGCTCATTTCATCTTGTGTGGCTCTCGTGAAGCTTAGATAATAAAAATAGGTTAACTTACGGGTTTGACGTTCAGTGCCTCGCCTTGCCTCAAAACACCGGTCCAACGTCACATATAAGGTGGCCTCAATGCGCTCAAGATTCCTTTCTCTTCCCCTGCTTAATTTAGTAGGTCAAAATCCCCAAGGGGATATCTTCAGAGCCAATTGTTCCCACTATAGACCGTTCACATCTGACTTGCAGAGAGAGAAGACCCAAAACTTGGGGAGGATAGAAATGGCTATGTACATAATATACAACTTGAATCTGACACCAACGTTATAACAAATAAGCCCTTCGGCGGAAGTTACAACAACGGAGTCATACCATTTAATACCTTTATATTTTATTTCCTTACACCATAGTTGTTATTGGACAAATCGGGCCGAGGTTTTGTGTACATTGATTACTTGTGTATGACAAACAAGTATATAAATATGTATTTCCAAAATCAATTCAATCATACAAAATACAGCGGGTTTTTTTGTAATGGTTTACAGTTTTTAAGTTCAATGAAAAGTTATAGTCAAAACCAAGACTGGATCCAAAACTGAGATCGCAGTAAAAGGGATGTGGTGCTTCTAGAGGGAACATTTGGGGGCGGGGCGTCTAGAGGGAACAGTCGGGGGCGGGCAGCCAGAGGGAACAGTCGGGGGCGGAGCCCTAGAGGGAACAGTTGGGGAGGGGCAGCCAAAGGAAAAAGTTAGGAACATTCTCATCCTCTTCATTGTCTTACTCATCATCAACATCTTCCTCCTCATCAAACCTCGACATCTTAAGATCACCAAGGAGAAGGAAGCCAATGTAGGCAAAACTGATCCTTACATGGAGCTCCAACCAACGGAGGACAAGAACAGAGTCTACATGGAACCTACTACAAACAGGTTCATTTTAAATTAACATTTTTCATTTTTCCCTTTTTTCGGTAATATATATAGCAACTTTTCGTGAAGTTGTTTTCAAAATGTTAAAATCATGCTGTTTTTCTTCATAAAATATTGCTGGAGGAACAAAGTAAGAATCGGGTGCAGTCTTAATTTTATTTTTAACAGTCTTTTTATTTATACCTTTTCGTTAGCAAAAAAATGTGCAACATCTTGTACTCCAAACTATTATTGCATCATAATATCAAAGAAGAGTACGTAATTTGTTTATTAACAATGAATACTTCATTATTGGCGAAGCTGGCCCCCCCAAAAGAGTTAATTTGTGGTTCGAGTGGTAATATTTTAGTAAGGGGATAGCATTTTCTATCCCTATTCCTCACTTCTGGACAAAAAGTGGAAGGGATAGAATTTTCTATCCCTTGTTCCTCAAACCAAGCCGAAAGGAGTTGGGGATAGAATTTTCTATCCCTTGTTTCTCAACTCTAGCCGAAAAGAGGAGGGGATAGAATTGTCTATCCCTTGTTCCTCAAACCAAGCCGAAAGGAGTTGGGGATAGAATTTTCTATCCCTTGTTCCTCAACTCTAGCCGAAAAGAGGAGGGGATAGAATTGTCTATCCCTTGTTGCTCAAATCCAGCCGAAAAGGGGAGGGATACAATTTTATATCCCTTGAATCGAATTTTCTTTCCCTTGTTCCTAAACTTTAGCCGAAAAGTTGAAGGGAAAATTTGTTTTATCCTTTGCTGCTCAAATCAACCGAAAAAGAGGAGGGGAGAGATTTGTTTCATCCCTTGAACCTCAAACCCGACAAAATGTGCAATATATTGATAAGAAATAACTGGAGTTTATAAAAAAAAAATTGTTAGCCTAGAAAAATTAGATTGATTCGTAAAATTTGGAGCATGTTTTTCACAATTTGGAGGAGAAAATGGTAAAAGAAAAATTTGTTGTTTTAAATTCCTGTTTCGATAGCAACTTTCAGACTATACTGACAATTTTAAGCTGTAAATTTGAAAAATAACCAAAAATAAAAAATGCAGTTAAAAATGAACCTGTTAACGGCTACAACCACCACACAATATAACTACTACCAACCAGTTGAAGTAGAGACTAACAGCCCAGAGTATGACTACGCTCGGCCAGAGGGCAGCATTAACACCAGCTACGAAGCGGTCAGAAAGCCACAGAATTCAGCTGAGAGACCATACCAGAATATTAACAATTAACTTGGTGGAAAACAGGTGAAAAAACTAACATCTTAAAAACTTTGAAGGGTGATGAAAGAACCGTCACGCTTAATTTGACTCTGGACATTGATGGGGTTAGAAAAATACCATGAACAATTGTCAATAACTTTCTTCGTCGGATTGCCTTGAGCCGACGGCTTTTATGACACCATCAATAAAAACATGAATTTAGGCCCAGCAACGGACCCTAAGTAATTTGTCAATTTAACACTTTATCCCCACTCAATCAGTCAATAATAGATATAGGGATAAATACAGACAGGAAGTTGATTAAGTGGTGGGGGTCTCCAAGAAGCAGAGCTTGTCAAGTAGACACCCCCATGACGTGTGTATCATAAGGTATCAGTTGCATACAGAATTTGAGTTTGTATGTTAAACACCGAATGATCATTACTAAGTTAAATTTTTGTCCAAAAAAATGTTAGTAATGGCTACTATATTCGTATATTGAAGACATACAAACTTATTATTGGCAAGTAAAAAGTATAATCAATCATTGAGATTTACGTTTTAGTACATTATATTATAACTTTTTCGGAGGGGTTGGTGTTGAATTTTCTCTGAAATACCACCCTCATTTCAAAGTTAATGGTGTAGACATTAACAGATTCGTATTCAATTGTCATTGACTTTGTGGAAATGTTCATCAGAGAGAATAAAATTGTTTAACTCTAGTTCTGACATACTATCTTGAGAAATTAATTGCTATATGAGATGAGGCTAGTAAATCTGCCTGTGCGGGTTTTAAATAATTAAGTTTCTCACACAGCGAAAAACTGTTTAATATTCTAATACTGTGTCTTTTAAGTCTACAGAGTAAATAACTTGATCAAAACATCATTATTGAACAGGCTCTTCACATTATGGTGATGCTAAAAGAAGGGGGGGTGGGAGGTGAAGAGCATAGCTGTGTATTATTAAGAGAATGCGATTATAGGCCATTTTGTGCCCAAAACCCGCATGTGCACACACAGGGTGTCAGACTCAACTGCACTTTGGGTTGTGCTGCATTTGGACCGAATTAACGTCTAGCAACCACGTGACCAAAGACACTAATCCCTACACGTCGCAACTCTCACAATACACAGGTCGGGGAGGGGGTTGCAAAGCGGTCTTCTCTAAAAAATATTTGTCTATCGCCCCATACCATTTACCTGCTATACAAACCTGTACATTCCATGGCGAAAGTCTCACCCCACACCCTCCTCCCCGATTGGTTATCTTTCCCCTTCGTCCCCTATACCTAATCAAAATGTACACAGTCTGGCGCCGCCACCGGCATGTAATGTAATTGGGCAATAAAGTGAGATGTAAAGTATTCACAATATTCAGGGTTTTAATAAACTGCGTGTCTAGTGGGAAATCTACAGAGAGTCAAAGTTCAACCTAAGTGCTCGAAACTGATGAAGCGTCATGTATATTTAACACACACTATTGAAATCCAGAAACTATGAATTGAAGTTTTTCCTTCAGTGTGAGGAGTGTGCGCAGTGATTTGCAACCGATGTAATCTCATTCTGACTTTCAGAATACTCTCCAACATGGATTTAACGTCTTGGTTCAATCGTTTGCTCCTCGTGGTTTTCATTATGTGTTCCCTGGATACAACTCAACTCTTTGGGTTTGATTCGCAAAGTGTAATTCTACACAGAATTTCACCAAGGGGTGATATCGTTGAAGGCGACGAAGTGAGGCTACACTGTTATGTCAGTGGACTTGCAGCAAGGCATGTCATAGAATGGGTTAGAGTCTACACGAACGTAGGAGTGATAATAGCAAAGAATGGGACAAGTCTAGACCAGAGATAAGAACTTTCCTGCTGGCGATTCCACTGTTCAAGAAGGAACGCAGCAAATTTTGAGCTGCACATCCGAGAAAGGGTTCCCAACAGTTAATCTGGATTTGTTGCCAACTCCGTCAACTGCTATTTTGATGTGCCTGTATTCGAATAGCAGCAACGAAGCTAAAAGATTGATCAATCTCACGTTGAATGAAGCTCATAATGGTTATCAATTCCAATGTACAATCACCAGTGAATATTTCCAAGGAAGAAGTAGATCCTGTATCATCGGACCAATCGCAGTAATCAATAAGACACATGAATCTATTGAAGAAGATAAAACTATAAATAGTACAGAGACGGGATCCAGAACAGACAACCCTGATGACATGATGACTGATCATATCTCACTCATACCATATACAAAAGTCCCGAACTGTCATTTCTGTCAATTATGCAAATTCACAGAAGAATCCGTCAATACATCTCGTACCCTTTTGCTCGTAGCCTTCATCATTAGTCTCATCCTCTTCTTTGTCTCTCTCATCATCAACATCTTTCTCCTCATCAAGCATCGACATCTTATAATCACCAAGGAGAAGGAAACCAATGTAGCCAAAGCTGATCCCTACATGGAGCTGCAACCAACGGAGGACAAGAACAGAGTCTACATGGAACCTACTACGGCTACAACTACCACACAAGATACCTACTACCAACCAGTTGCAGTAGAGTCTGACAGCCCAGAGTATGACTACACTCGGCCAGAGGGCAGCACCAACACCAGCTACGAAGCGATCAGGAGGCCACTGAGTTCAACTAAGAAAACATTCCAGGTGAAAAAACTAACATCTTAAAGACTTTGAAGGATGACGAAAGAACTGTCACTCTGAATTTGACTCGGGACATTTATATTTAGAGTTAACAAATACAATGAAAACTCGTCAATAATTTTCTCGGTATGATTGCTCGGAATCGACAGTTTTACTACCATCAACAAAAAGTTAAAAATGAACCTGTTTACGGCTACAACCACCACACAAGATACCTACCACCAACCAGTTGAAGTAGAGACTGACAGCCCGGAGTATGACTACGCTCGGACAGAGGGCAGCACCAACACCAGCTACGAAGCGGTCAGACAGCCACAGAGTTCAGCTGAGGGATCATATCAGAATCTAAATAAATTTTGACTGAACAGGTTCTTCAGTACACCAGGACACTGAAAAAATGTGATGACGCCCCCCACAAAATTACAGAGAATTCCATAATGTGAGGAGACCATAGTTCTTTTCGTGTCCTTTTGTTCTGCTGACCTCACTCTGTTGATAATACCATTTAAACATCAGGGGTAAGGTTGACAGATTAAACAATTCGTCTTCTGACTGTACTCGTTGGTATTACAATCAGGTGCGGTGGTTCAAATGTAAGGTGCAAGTTCGGTTATCACTCTTGCAACCAATGGCAATAAGAACTCATAAGAAGTTTACAGCAGCTTTCGAAAGTATAACGTATCTTGAGAAACGTTTCACTTCAAAGTATTATGGTTATTTAAACAAAATATCAGTTGTTATGCACCAAAATTTGAATCTGAGAAGCGTTACAGTCACAACGTTTGTCAGCTTGTGTATTCATATTAGTGATTAGTCTTCCTGCGTGGACATTTCCACTCCGAGTTTTTAGCGATATGTCAAAAAAACGCGACCACCTTTTGAAAAAGTTTTTCACATGTTAGTTTTGTGTACATATTTGCATTTATGTAGGATTAAAACAATTGGACGGTTCCAGAAACCAATTGTATACTTTGCCTTTTATCAATAATCAGAGTTTAATCTGGCACGAGACTGTAAAGTAATACTAGGTACGAACTGTCAAAAGAGTTGTTTGTGTTTCTTGATAAAGTTAGTGTTTCTGTTTATTGAGAATCCTTGTAAATAGCCCCGGTGGTTACATTGAATCTCTATATTACTTTAATATAGTGGTAAATGATTCATCAATTGTTTAAGTAGAATTAAAAGGCACTTAAAAAAAAAACCAACAACAACAACAAATTTCCGTTTTACAGTAATATAGGCCTATATTCAGTCAATAGGGACCAGTGTAGTCGACCTCACCGTCTGTACATTTCATCGTGGTCATTATCTACGTGTGATTCTTTTTTGATATTAAACACCGACGAATCCAACGGACATTTTGTTAGTTTGTCAAATCCTATTGAGGTAAGCCATTCAGATTATATGACAAAAGTGATGCATTTTGCTGCTGCCTTACAATATATTTGTTTGCTACTTGCTAAAAAAACCTTGTAATCCAGCTGTATACATACGGACAACATTTTTAATACTGCATTTAATACTCATTGTATATTTTGAAGAGTTACACTCACGGTGATGGGAGATAAACATGTTAATTCTCGCCAGGCCACTTACTATATTTTTGCAACTTTCTCTAATCTATAAAATAGCTATTTAAATTTTAAATTAAAATTATTAGTTAGCTCAAAAAGGCCCCAAATTTGACCTAACATTTTTAAAACAAAGGTTCTGATTCTAACTCCTCTTTTTCAACTTAGAAGTCGCATTATTGTAATAAGAGGAATAATCGGAAAATGAACTAAAGTAATGAACAATTTACTTTAAACCCCCACCCCTCCCCCTAAAAAGCGAACAATAATAAAGGATATCATCTTTGTTAAACAGTGTTGAAATCGATTAAAAACCAAGAAGAAAACACAAATATCGAAAACCAAAATGAGATTGCAGACAAAGGGTTGCGGGGACCAGGAGGGAAGATATACTGGTGTGGAGATAGAGAGGACCCAGGTCGAGAACTACGACACAACGAGCGGTTCAATTGAGTCCATATAGTTTCATTTACATGGATTCAAGTTGGCCGTTAACCTAGCATCTATTCACGTCTCCACAAGTTCACACCAGGACATTATTTTCAACCCAAGTGTTAGGTTATCATAATAATCTACATGCGAACAAATTGTTGGAGCGTGGATGTCAACAATGAACACAGAAGAAAAGGTGTTAAACACTGAGAGTTCACTCTTCAGTATCAAGTATAGTGTTCAGTTTGGACTGGACTTCACGCAGCCCAAATTCGTCAATTTTCTGACAGTTTCCGACATTCGTTCTGTGTACTTGTTCTTCAGTAATTAACAATCAACCATGGCTTTAAGGTGTTGGTTTATGCGTCTGATCCTGCTGTGTGTTTGGTGCTCTATGGACTCATATACAGTCATTACGGCCGATGCACAAAAATTGGTACTCACTAAAGCTTCACCAATGGGTGATGTAGTAGTAGAGGGTGATACAGTTCAACTAAGATGTGATGCCACTGAACTGCAATTCAGGCACTTCATTGAGTGGAACAAAGTGATCGTGTCATCACATATGGCACTCGCTACTAATGGGACCAGCGTAGACTCACGGTTTACTCTGAATATAACTCATTCAGCAACAGAATCTAGGATTGAGTTTCTTGTTATCAATGATGTGCGGAATGAGGATGCGTCACTTTACAGCTGTACATTGAGAGATTCTCAAAACACGAATACTTCAGGGATATCACGAAGCATTTATCTTACAGTGAGTGCTTTACTTCCCATCTGCCATGTACCCCATCTGCATCCCTAAGGGTCCTTTCACTGTACAAGAAGGAACAACAGTAAACATGAGCTTCACTAAAGAGTTAGGAAACCCCGCGGTACCGATGCAGATTCTTACAAGTAGTACTAGGTGTGCATGGACTTCTAGCAGAGTTGGTAACGAACAAATGAGTTCATTAAGTTTGAGTGCAAATGCAAATAATCAAGGTGGTTTGTATGAGTGTACAATAACTTCGACAAGATTCCCAGGTATGGAAGGAGTATGCACAATGGGTCCAATAACAATTAACTCTATGACAACTGATGGTCCGACCCAAACAAATGCAACCATCGAGAATACATCTGCAGCTAAAGAAAAAAACAAACAGTACGCCAACGGAGACAACATCAGTTCCACTACTGATCTCCCTATTGCCATCATAGCAGGAGCCGCTGGTGCTGGTGGTTTCTTACTCCTCATAGTGATAACACTGATTGTACTCTACGTGTGTAGATGTTGCTGCTTCAATGATAAATCACGCAGATCATCATTATGGCTGACTGACTTACCACCAAATGAAACAGTTGAAGACCCTAACACCGACCATGACATTGACCGCAGTGAACCCAAGATGTCCACGAGCGTGAATAAGACTGACCTCATGACAGAAAACAAACCCGATCTGAGAATGCCACCGCAATTTAACCAAAAAATCATTCCACATTTACACGCATGGGATGCTAAATAATGACGATGAGGCAGCAGACTTCAATTCTCCAAAAAATTCTCAACTCACTCTCAAAACAATGACCAAGACAGTTCTGGACCTCCAGGGATTTTAAGCTTTAAATTGACCAGGTTTGATGATTGCATCACTGACAAGGAAGATGAGGAGCATGTTGTAACAGTAGAGCCCAATGAAGGAGATGCTCATACGTATGGAGTGGTAAAGAAATCGAATCGAGTCTCACAGGGAAGTAAGAAGAAGCAGCCGGAGATTACGACAAATGGACCAGATCCTTGGGCCGATATTTCACTCAATCAGCATGAGAACATAAAGCCATCATGCAACGGAAATAAACATGCTGAGATGCCATCCCTCTCTAATGATACAGACCACAGCGGGAAACCAACAGCTACAGTAAGACCTGTGTCCCATACCCCCAAACCACCCATTCCCACTAAACCTGTCTTAGATCATCAGTCATCACACCGTACCAACACTAATCAAGCCCAACCAAGTGTTGCCAAAAAGCCCATCAAGAAGTTCAAACCCAAGGAGAAAAATCCACCAGCAGATGAGTTTGAGAATCGAGATGAGACACCTCTGCCCTCTCCAGTAGCACCGAGTGTATCCCCACATCCTCCATCACCAACATCGCATCTCATGGATCATGGGGAGAATGCCTCAGTGGAGGGATACGGTGAAGACGGAGGCGATGAGGTACCACCGAACTCCCAGGTACCTCATGAGGCTCGTAAAGCGGATGAAAATGACCTAATGTACACTGAGCTTGATTTGCAATCTGCAACATCAGACGCAATGCCTCAACCACAGGAGGAACCGACAGTGCACGCTAGTATTACGAGTACGTTGACGGATCGTGGTTGTGGCACTTCGGTGGAATATGTTAAAAAATGGAAAAAGCTCAGAGATTTTATTTTGCTGCTTTTGTTTTTCCTATTCATAAGTATACCAAATTAAGGTAAAAAAGGCGGACCAATATCCGATTCTGTGCTGTTAAACTGATTTGTTTAACGAGCTAACTTTCCAAAGTCATAAATGAAAAAACCCATTCTTTTTGATGTTTCCGATCATTAAGAACAACCTATGGGGTTACCGAAGTTGGACCCATATCCGATTACCAGCACTCTAAAGATTTGATGTACATACATGAACGCTATAATACATATAATTGGTTTTAAACTTACACCAATGTATATTAAGCACTGTATATTCAGGGAAATCAAGCGGGTGGGATTCTTACTCACGACATTTGCATTGCTAGAGCAGATGTTTAACCACTAGACTACCGAGCTAGCCCGATGGCTAGAGGCAGGTCGAAATCATTAGCAGCTGGTACCACAACGATATAATAGATTTTTGCATAGGGGATAAAACATTTAATTTGGTTTTACTCTTACACTGATGTATATTAAAGACTATACTTAGTACTTTCCCGAGTTCAGTGAACAAAATCCACATGCAAATCACTGAGTATACAGTGCTTAATATATATCGGTGTTAGTGTAAAAACCAAGTTATATTCTTCATCCCCGATTCCAAAATGTACATCTTTTAAATATGATACATATTGTTTTAAAAGCTGATTAAATATTATACACCTTATTCTCAGACGACACCCCAAAATAATACAATAACAAAAACATTACTTGACTTTTGGCGCAGCTTCAACTGCTTTTATTACCAACAAGATCTGGTCAATTACCAGTTTGGTAAACATGTACGAGAATACAATAAAATGCAATACTTATTAAACTCATGACATAATCATGACTTAATGAAGGGCAAATGCCCAAGGGCAGCTTGCCCATCAAAATGTACCGGGCCCGGATTACTTGGCAGCTTGCCATAGATAAAATGAGGGGGCAGCTTGCCCAGCCTCTATATATAACACTAACTAAACAGCAGTGTAATTTGGCAGCTTGCCATAGATACAATGAGGGGGCAGCTTGCCCAGCCTCTATATATAACACTAATTAAACAACAGTGTTTTAAAATAATGAGATAAAAGCCTACCAGACTTATTGTCGATAACAGAGGTGGCAGCTTGCCCGCCCCTCTAAAACACTAACAGCAGTGTTTCTAAAATCAATGCTATAAAAACATAATCATACAATGTTTAAAGTGATTCCACCGCTGGCACATGCGGTTGGATTACATGAACTAGCCCCACCTGAACAAGAGGGTGCTAGTGTTACCAAATAAACATTACAACGTTAACATTTCAGACAAACCCCCATTAATTTGTTTGACCCAAAGCAGTGGCAGTCCACTTCCTTAGTAAATGTTACTCTCAGTGAAAGCTGAGCCGAAGTGATTAGCTTTCCCGCTACTCAGAAGTACCATGCTTTTGTTACGCAATCTAAAATAAAGGTCCATTTGACCACACACACTTTGCATAAAGGTCAGCCTTGCTACCCCGGGAAAGTTAGGTTACCTTTATGGCTTACGTCCAAACCACTACAAGGAACGTCACCAAGGCAAGCCTAACAAAATTATTGCCCAACAACCATGCAGCAGAGGACGCCAATAACCAAACTGTCAGCACCGTGTATTGCAGCACGGCCTGGTACACTGCGGGGGTCTTCTGCGGCGAATAATGTATTTTATCGTTTATGCGATAAAATGAATTATAATAGGCTGCAAAAACGTAGACAGAAAAAATGTATGATTATAGCATTAATTATTATAGAATATAATTACTGTTTCATTTAACCTTGAGTCAGATAAACCCGGATACAAAAGACACACCGGGTAGGTCCACCATCAAACAATTTGATATTGAACGTACATGCATTACATACTTTACGTTGCTTGTATAAAATTCAGTGTTGTAGTACTAGTACTCAGTACTTGAACTCGAGTATTACTCGAACACCGTTTTGATGGTACTCGACTCCAACTCGTACCGGACTAGCAAAGTGCTAGCCAAGCGAAGTCCACACTGAATACTCAAATAAACAATAATTATCCTTGAAGTCATGCACCCAGACTTCAAGTTTAAAAACTCGTGGTCAAACTACTACTTGCCTTTCCTTTACGTGCCTTAACGCAATGAATAGAGGAATAAAGCTCTATGATGCATTCGTGTTTAAAATATAACAATCACCCATTGTCGTCTAGAAATCAGTCAACAACATAATTGTGTTTACCTCTTCTGTCAGCATTTGTTTTATGAAGTACTTGTACAGGAGATCCAAGTACTTGATATTCGTCTGTTGGACTCGGTACTCAGATATCACAATATTCGGTACTCAGACACTTGTACTCGTTCCCGATAACCCAATATATTGTACTTGAGTACTACTTGGTCATCCTAGTACTCGGCAGTACCTGGTACTCGACTGAAAAGTTTTTAGCTAGAATACTTGTAAATGATTGAGCAATGGTTTAAGTAGAATTAAAAAGCACTTACTATGTTAAAGGACAACGGCAGTAAATCTGAAATGATTAAAACATATGTACGTACAAAATACATTGATAAATTCGACAAGGGTAAAGCAATCGCAAGAACAGGAAATTTTACTACAGCGCCACACAACTAACTATTTCATTACTTACTGTTGAAATATGTATTTGCTTAAGAAGGCCACGAATTAGTGAATTGATTAGTATTTACTTATATCGTTCGCCCAGAGGAATGTTGCATAAATAAGGGTTCTTGCATCTTATACAAAACAGTTTGTTAATGATTGGACTTAACTAATGATACTGTACGTTATTAATGTCAACCTTAATGTAAGAAGAGGACGGGATGGAGGAGGGTTTCTTGAAAAGCAAATTTTCTTTTCCTGAAATGTTAAAAACGTTACACACTTTGGGATAATTATTAACTGAACGTGAACTCTATCGTATGTTTTTATATAAATTTATTCACAGTTCCTTTAAAATTATTAATTCGTTTATTGGATGTCGTTATACAAAAAGCACACATCACAAACAACCCGCTATTAAGTAAAGTTGTAATTATGCATTTATTCTTATCAAACAAAAAACTAAATCTATACAAAAAGCATAACCAATACACTTCATTTAGAATATTGATATTGAAAAACGAAAATGTGGAACATAGAAGAAGGACTGACATCCACCCAAGGTATTATGTTTAACAAGTAGGATATAAAACTATTCAAAATAATAATTAGTTGATTGGACGTTATCATTATGTGAAACAAAAAGCGCAAACTATTGAAAACTGCACCAATTCGTAACATTGTATTGTGCATTTATTCTTATAAAATACCAAAATCTATACAAAAAGCATTTGTTGCATTTATAAAAAGTAGGATATAAAACTAATTCCATTTTAAGACTCATTTTTAAAAGACTGTTTCACTTTTCTTAATCAGCAGAATATGCATTTTGAAGTTGTCTACGATTTTAAGACTGGAGAATTTCAAGAAAGAGGCAAGAACCAAGATTGTGGAACGTTTCAAAGGAACAGAGCTCAGGACAGCAACTCATCTCTTTCGGCTTCGTCATACGCCCCAAACAACACCAAACCAAGGGCACGAAGAGGAAGAGGGAGCAGAAGTAACAGCTTCAAACAAACAAAAACAACCGGTCCTTCTCAGGACCACCACACCTTCCAAAGAGAGATTTCATTACACTTGTGTCACAATAACAATATTATACGGCATTTCCAAACATACTAGAATTAATTGTATTTTAAATAATATAATCCACCACCTAGTTTTCTCCTATAATGGCCAAACGTAAACTTGTTAAAGAAGCTCGCAACTCACAATCCAAACAAAAAGCCAATCGCTCTTCACGTAACTGCTTACACCTCAAACGGTTCAATAAGAATAATATTCTGAATAACTTAGCGTTAGACAGTGAACGTTTCATAGCAAACCTATCCGAGGCAAATCTTACCACAATTGAGAAATTTGCCTTAGGAAAAGGACTTACCTTCGTTTCAACTCCCGCTAAACCCGCCCGTAAAAAACTCTTGAGTGATTTCAACATCTTCAAAAGAAAATGAGAATTGCTTTTTGATGCATAAAAAAACCCAACAAGACTCAACCTTTCAAACCACTTTCAATTACAACACAAAGTGCGACACTCGAAAATTACTTGGAAGCCACTAAATACCAATTTGCTCATGTCAGACTGAGAAATCAGAAACCTAACATGACAATACAAGAGTTATCAGCCATACTCAAACTCAAACACAATCCAGACATCGTAATTAAACCCTACGATTAAGGAATAGGCATCTGCATTTTGAACCGAACCGATTGCCTTCAAGTGGGTTACAAACATTTTGAATCCGAGCACTACACAAAGCTGGACCAAAATATAACACCACAAACCACTTCACTGGTTCATAACCTACTTCTCGATTTATATCGAAACAACTATATCAACAAACAAACCTTGGTATACCTTGACCCGTCTTCCCTACAATGCAATTGCCCAACAATGTGTTTTCTCCCGAAAATACATAAAACCCCACCCCGGGCATATCATTTGTAGGAAGACCAATAATAAGCGGTTGCTCAAGCCCTACAGCCAAAATATCAGAATTTGTGGACTACTTTCTTCTTCATATAGTTACCGCTCAACCAACCTATGTGCGTGACACAGCGGACATACTGCGGAAACTAGAAAAAAACAACCTTCCCACCAAATGTTCTGATTACAAGTATTGATGTTGTCTCGATGTACACAAACGTCCGCCAAACAGAGGCGATAAATTGTGTCTGCAATGCCTTATACCTAAACCACCACCCTTACTCTATCACAAAACCACCCTCCAACTACATCCGTAAACTATTGGAACTGATCTTAGGAAGAAACTGCTTCCAATGCGGTAACAATCACTACCTACAAAAAATCGGATGTGCCATGGGCTCATCCGCAAGCCCAGAAATTTGTGATATCACACTACACAATCTGGAAAAACAATCCTTGAAAAAGCTGATCACATCCTAACATGGTCAAAATAATAACTGAAGCAGAAATTTGCAGTATTAAAAGCACAAATCTTGCATGGGAAGAAGGTATGCAGGGGAAGCCCGAGACACATACCCCCTCTACTGCAGATGCTTTTGCAATAGTTGGTATACTGGCACAGTTTTGGGTGAGCATTAACATGACTTAGACAACGCACCGGTTAAAAAAAATGACTTTGTGTTATTGTTTGGAAACACGTAATGGACAACAACAACAACACTGGGCATACCAGTATTATAAGCTAAACAGTTTCAAGTTGTTCAATGTGGACAACTAAGCAACAAGGAACAAAAATCTAAATCTACTTACGTGGAAGAAATTCTAGGACCAACTACTAAGAACCCGTTTTTATTCCAAACCAGCCATAAAAAACGATCTCTTAATCGACGACTTGTTAAGACAGAAGATCATCTACACATTAAACTACACAAATGCAAAATAAGTATCCAAAAGATGACAGCATCAAATGCCAGTAAGAGTTCAGCCAAGGAGTTGTGTACCACATCACACATATGTTGCAAATAAGGTACCCCCTCCTAGAAAGCAAGCATACTGGAACGGGATGTGGGGGGTGGGGCGGCAAATGACAAATAAACAACAGTTTTATTTTAACAGAAGTGCACTCCAAAGGAGGGGGCCCTTCCATTGGATACAGATGGTTCATCCCCTTGTATCTCCTAAAACGTTACCCTAGTTTAAGTTAATGTGTTCGTTGAAATCTTTCGGTAAATAGCCTTCGGGAGGATAAAAGGATTGTCAACCATTAACTGTCCATGTTCATGAGCTACAATATTAACATTGTCTACGAAGAAGCTAATGTGAGGAGTGTTGAGTCATTCAAATGAACTATACGTAGCCAGTTCATTTATTCCATCTCAATAAGTTCGTTGGTCTCCGTCTTTCGTGTTTTGAGGTTGTTCTATGACAACGTCTTTAGACAGAAGGTCATGTACACAAACAACACAAAGGCAAAACAAGTACCCGAAAGATGACAGCATCAAATGCCAGTAAGAGTTCAGCCAAGGAGTTGTGTACCACATCACATTGCGAATAAGGGTCCCTCCTAGGAAGCACGCGTACTTTAACGAGATGGGGGGGGGGGGCAACTGACAAATACAAACTTGTTTTTTACCGAAGTGCCCTCCCCCATCCATTGGACACAAATGGTGCATCCCCTTGTATCCTACAGAAATGATACCCTATTTCTATTGATGTGATCGTTGTAAACCTTAAGTAAATAGCCTTCGGGAGGATTACAAAATTGTCAAGCATTCCCTTTTTCATGTTTATGAGCTGCAGTATTGACTTTGTTTAGGATCGAAAATGTTGTGGAGAATGTTCAGTCATCCAAACGAACTATGCATAACAAGTTTATTCATTACATTTCAATAAGTTCGACGTCTCCGTCTTTTGTGTTTTAAGGTTGTTATGACCTTATTGGCAACTTCGACGGAGCGTTTATCTTCATTGGGGCTTTGCAGTCTCCAGGTAAGTTTCCCCTGCTACTTCGTGGATGCTTTATTGTAGTGAAGTGAATAATTATTACACACCCCGGCCTTCACAAAGATGTTTGCTTGTAAAAATGCATTACTCTTAATGACCTTCGTAGTATCAAGGTTACACTTACTGTTGCCAATTGCGCAACCATTGGTTAAATTTCATCCCTTGACCTATAGTGGGTACTGTATACGTCATTACAGCTGCAGTAGCAAAGCCATGCAAACAGCTTATGTAATATAGAGGAAGCGCTTGCAGTCGGCTTTATTTTGGGTACATAGACACGTTTTGGCCACTGGACAGTCTGGTAGAGTTGGTCGGAACTAGCAGCAATACAGTGCCGTCGGGGTCGGTAGTTAATAATATTTAAATGCAAACTGGTCACTGCCGTGCCTTGCTAGTTTCTCGCAAGGCAAATGACACTTTACTTGTGTTCAATCAGTCTTCGTGTTGATTGGTCTGTTAGGAAAAAAAAAACTTTCATTAATAAATATCCCGTCACCTCCCCTGCACAGCACCTTGGAGCAGAACATATCACATATTATTTGGTGCGACTTTTCTTTAATTTGTTGTTTGGTCACTATGACAAGAGTAAGCAGTAGGGTTGCTTTGTGTATAGTAATGCTTGTGGAGAGCCCAATTATCAGGTTGGCATAAGATATCAAACATTGAGCCCAACACACGTACTAACTTGCCCTACAGGGTTTTGAGTTGTCGTATTCAGCTATTTTTTCCGATTGGTTCTTTACAATCACGTCCTGAAATTCATTAAAAGTCTTGGGTTTAATTTATTCAATGATGTCAACGTCTTGAAGTTAAGTCTCAGTTTTTTCTATAATTAAACCCGTTGGCAAAATAAGCCATTCATCTTATTCTGTCATTAATGAAATGCAAGCATTATTGTATTTGTTTCAATTTGATTAGCATGCAACCCTTTGCGTAGGCCTATTAAGCTGTTTATTTAATCTGCAAGAGGTTTAAGCTCTCGCGGAAAACAATTTACCTGCCTAATTTCACTGCTGTTTTGTAGGACTATGAGTTGCGGACTGGAGAACTGCCGGAGAATCATAATAAATAACATCTGCTTTGAAATTGTAAGAAATCTGTTTGGCTGAATGGCTGCATTTACACGAAACTGTTTATGGTCCCAGACATTATTAAGGACCAAATATCACATTTAAGATAAATAATTAATTTCATTTCAAATTGAAATAAAACGCTGCTCTGGCAACCCACTACAGTCGAAGTGTCTACTTCTCGTAAACGGTAATCGAAGAATCAACAACAACAGCAAATAGGAATGTCTAATTCGTTATTCGGTTACGCCAACACACTTCTGGTATAGTTTGTTTGAGTAATGGTTTTTCTATGTGAGCTATTAGCCGTGATTTGTATTTACAAATTAAACTTAGTGTAGTAAACAAAGTGACATGGTAGCTATGTGGGCTTATTGTTACTTAGTCTGTCATGGGAAGTTTATATAGTCAATATACAGAAGTAAACAATAATATAAAAACAATCCTCCGAAAATGTGTTTTTTTTATAGTTTTAATTTGTATATTTTAAAATAACATATGTTTGTATTAGTTGATACACGTATTTGAAGTTGATAACTCTTAGTATTTTATTTTGTGTATCCTTTTATTCCATACTTGTTTCAAAATAATTTGTTCTTTACTCCGATTCTCCCATAGTTTATGAAAGTCGGACTGCTGCTTAATTTGGGTTCAAGTTAATGTAAAGTGCGTTTGCTTAGATCGTTGGCTTAGGTCCCATAACTGAATTAACAAAAAAATAGATATAATTGTATTTCTGCCGCCGCAAAGCCTCCCGTCAGGAGCCCTGGACGGTCGAAGGAACCCCGCTCGGTCGCTTGCGCCACACCTGCGAGAACTGCAGCAAGACGAGAACCAAAGTGACCCTGGATCCTGCCGCTTCGAGAGTGCTCGGGGACCGCGGTGTGCACCGCACCGGAGTTTGTGGAAATGTATTTTCTCGGAGATTCTTTCCCCGTATAGAGAATTACGGGCTGAATTAGGTCAATTCAAAAGAGGGCGCTGTCAGAAGAAAGTGTACATAGTACATAGTACACACTGTATACCGCATGGGGGACATTACCTCCCTGGTCGCGTGCACTTCTCCTGGACGCGGCTCCTGGCTGTGTCGCCGAGAAAATCCAGCCAGCTGGGTGCATCCAACAAGATGCTGATGTTATCGTTACCAACCATTGAACAGAATAAATTTCAATTTGAATAGTTTCTGCTTTATTGAAAATTACGATTGTTCACAGCAATGTTAACGGCAATGTAACGTTTTATAAAGAAAAAACAAATAAATCTGAAATCAAAAATTTGTTGAGAATGTTACACATCATTGTTCTCATGGTGGCGCAATCTAACAAACACGTTTGTCCTTGTATTTATATTTAGGACATTCAATGAACTGACAAGAAATTTTCGACAAATTACGTCAATGGACTCTTTGCATTGGCCGCTATCGCTGCTCAAACAATGGCAACGTGAACGTGTTTATGCCGCCCGCACAACTCTCAGCCAATGATACATCTTCATTGACCCCCATGAGGGCGCTAATTTTGGCTTGTGACGTCATATGCAAGGGGGGGCTATCGGTGGTGCGCATGTATATCAAGAGAGGAAACAGGTTGAAATGTATCTCTGTCGAGTAGATGTGTATTGAAAACAGCTTTGTTTTGCAGAAAAACACAAATCTTGCGCTTTAACTAACAACCATTAGATAATGACGTCATTTGAGCGGAAATGGAAAGTAACTGGCTTGGTACTTCAGGAAGCAATCTGGCAGTGCAACGTAGTAAGGCGGATATGCTGTAAACACATGATGTGTATAAACTAAACTAGAGAGTTTGTCACAATTGACCTCCGTTCGTAACTCACAGCTACATTCAAACCAGTGATAAAAGTCACTTCCTTCAATCAGTGACTTTAACAAGTGTGTATGATTGGCTGCTCATCGATTGTCAATCAAAACCCAAAGTAGATTGCTGTTCACTTACTGGAAATGCAACAGTATTTAAACCGCTGTACCAGCAGCAATGCTCAAAACAACTTTTACATCTTAACAGAAAAGAAGAACCGAGAGAAGTCCAAGTACAAGAACTCGGCACCAAGGTAAGTGTTTCTCGTTATACTGCTGGCCCTGGCTGTGGTCTCAACATGCAAGTAGCGCATTTTACGGTAACCTGATCTAAGGCGGTTGCAGATTTCGACCCCAAATTAGGTTTCAATCTATGCAAATAAAGTTCTCATGCGGTAATGGAGCCTCGACTCTACAACTAGCTCTCTCATCTTAGTGTACTGTCGTGGTACTGTGATTGTACAGATCCATGCATGGATTTATATTTCCTATCAAAACCAGGCTATTGTAGCATTGATTCTTACGGGTGTTTTTCACCATACCTGCAGGTGAATTCGTGTAACTAGTTTTGAACGAGGCTAAGTTATTTGCTATAAGAGCTTCATCGCTTAGATTTAGTGCAATGTTTTGTTCAATTAGTGTAACAGCTTATCACTACATATTTACATATGACTGTGCTGGACAGTCTCTTCGATGTTGAGTACTTTTCCAACATACATTTACAAAAATAAATTTGGGTAACACTATTGCAAACTTGAATACATAGTTAGTTTTTTGACCACATTATTGCTTGTTGTTTTAGTTGTTGGGTCAACATTAAACAATTGTGGCATGCTATTATGTGGTTCATAGTGTTGCGACATTGAGCAACCGGGGCGAAGCCGATATACAATTTGTCCCAAAAGTGTACAGAGCACTGGGACCCATCACAGAGTTTGCAACAATAGTTGCGTTACAAAATGACAATACAACTTTTATTGATAGGCGAACAGGTTCCTTTTTAACTATTGTTTTTTTTTTCTTCTTTTTTTCTCCATATTTTGGGAGTAATTTATAGCAACTTTGTTTTGAAGTTGTTTTCGAAATCAATTTTTGTTTTTGTTTTTCTTCATAAACTAATGCTTGAGTAGGCATCCGGTGCACTTGAATAACAAAATTTAACAATATTTTGATTTATACCTTTTTGTTAGCAAAAACAAAGCAAATTGCCACATGTTGTACACTAGAATGTCATTAAATCATAAATCATAAATAAATACACACACCTATTTATTTACAACGTTTACTTCTTTTTTGGGAAAGCTGAAACAAAAACAAAGGTTTGTTAGTAGTTCGAGTGATTATAAATTACGTAAGGGGGTACATTTTTGAAACCCGTGTTCTTCGAAATCAGCCGAAAGGAATAAAGGTAGAAATGTGTAACATTTGCTCCTCAAACACGGTTAAAAAGAGTATAGGTCTTAATTTTCTATCTCGTTTTACTCAAACCCAGCTGAAGAGAGCTGGAGGGGATATAGTTTGTATCAATTGTTCTTCAAACCCAGCCGAAAAGGGGACAGAATAACAAATTGCATCCGTTGCTGCTCAAACAAAGTGAAACAAGAGAATGGGTACATTTTGTTTATCCCTTAATCCCTCCTCAAACAAGTCAACATTTGCACAAAATTGCAAAACAAAACTGGAGTTTATCATTTGTGTAATTGTTAGCTTAGAACATTAGATTGATTCGAAAAATCTGGAGCAAGTTAAAAAAAAAAATGAAGAGAACATGTAAAATAAAAAAGCATTGCTTTAAAATACTGTTTTAATAAACATTGTCGAACTTTTAAGACTGTAAATTTGAAGAAAAAATTAATTAAAAAAATGCAGTTGAAAATGAACCTGTTGGCGGTATGTTATCAACTTGTATGACTGTTACAACAAAAGTGATGCACAATTTACAAACAGACAGTTGTACTCTCGTTGCAGAGCAATTATTTGGCGTTTTACAAAGTAACTAAGTTGAAATGTTTTGTTTGCCGTCGAACAACATTGTCGTGTTTTTTATAAAATGTATAAATAACAGGGTTTGCTAGCTTGCTTAATGGCACACATTTGATATTAAACTAAATGATGTGTTTGTTTACTTTTTTAAAAATAGAAAATATCGTCAACAACAACAACAACCACAGCAACAACAGCAACAACAACAACAACAACAACAACAACAACAACAACAACAACAACAACAACAACAACAACAACAACAACAACAACAACAACAACAACAACAACAACAATAATAACAATAACAATAACAACAACATCAACAACAAACAACAGCAGCAGCAGCAGCAGCAACAACAACAACAACAACAACAACAACAACAACAACAACAACAACAACAACATCAACGACAAACAACAACAACAGCAGCAGCAACAGCAACAGCAACAACAACAACAGCAGCAACAACAACACCAACAATATAATTAATTAAATAAATAAAGAAATAAATAAAGTATGTGCTAAGTTGTTAAGCTTTTGACTAAAACCCTCGATGGAAAACTATTGACACAATAGGGAAACCGACAAAAGTTTTTCAAAACGGTTCAGTAAGTAGAGCGCTGACACGTTATTTCTGAGGGTTTGAGGTTCACATCCTGCTATGTTTTTCTTTGTTCATTCCAAATCAACTGTTTTGATGTATACGAATCAGTATGTAACTCACTAGAAATTGCATCAACTCCGTCAACTCTGAAGTTCACAGGGAACGTTTAGGTTGGTTCGTGTTTGACGGAAAGCCGTTCTCGAAATCTGCCGATTCACCAATGGTGACTTTGGTGGCCCAAAAGAACAACAACTCACTTGGTATTCAGATGAGTATTTGAAGTTGCCGTACAAATTTGTTTCCTTCTCTTCTCCGTGGTCTGAGCGGTACCAGGTGACACCAGGCGGTCAGCGCATAATGTTTTAGGAATCATTTACTTTTCTAGAGTACAAACGACGCCTCAAAAATAGCCCTCCAACGAAAAATAAAAGTAAAGTGATGTTTTAAGAGTTTACAATAATTTGTTTTCAGTCTAGAAAAATACAAAGGTACAAATTGACCCGGATTCCGGTTCCAGAGGACCGTGTTAATGAACTATGAGATATCGCCCAACTCACAAGGCCGGAAGGCCACTTCAAGGTGAGGGCTACAACCCATATCAACTTACACCAGAGGCACATTGCCACCTACTCCTGGAGCTGGAACAGGGTTACCCCCTTCACAGTCCGTAAGGATATAGGCATGGGTATCACCCACTAGGAGCCTGGCTGGTAGAGCAGAATGCACTACTCTCCCAACTTGTTACGAAGCAATGATGGTTTTACCCTAAGCACTCAAACAAAGAGCCATTGATAAAAGGGTAACAGCACCAAAGTGGATATTGAACAACATCTTATCATCCGAAATCAAACGAAAAAAAGTTTTTCCTCAACTTTAACAATATTGAGGTCTTCGGCCAACAAAATACAATTCTAAATGATTTATTGTGTGTATTTGTTGGCATACCTTTACCGAAAGATGACGTAATTGAAATTTATTTTTTTGGGATACTTTCATCCAAACCTTTTGAAGAAACACAGGACCAAAAATTGCAAGTTTTGTTGTTGTTGTCGTGTAAGGTTTACGTTTTGGAAATACAAGTAACAGACCGATTTGAATCACTGGAGAGTAGTTGTCATCCATGTCCTTCCGTCTGGTGTTGTCATATGTTGTGTCGTGAATGAACTCGTCTTTACGCCATCTGTGATCGACGGTGACTGTATTCTCGCAGTGACACAATTTATAACTAGACATTAGGTGTTTGTGAACAAACACAAATCTGTTCCGTGAGGTTGTGCTTTGATTAAACTCAAGTTCAATCTTCAATGCACAAGGGGTCTATAATTGAAAAGAAATTGAAAATCGGGTGTTTAGTTCTTCAGATATGGTCCAACCCGTAAGTAAAGGTCAATATGGGGTCACGGTAACCCAAGTTCAATTTTCAATGTGCAAAGGATCTAATAACTGAAAAGAAATGGAATTGGATTGTGTAGTTCTTGAGATATGGTCCCACTTCTGGTTGACCCGGAAGTAAAGGTTAACATGGGGTCACGGTAACCCTAGTTCAATCTTCAATGCTCAATGAGTCTATAACTGAAAAGAACTTGAAATGCACATAATTATCGTTTCCAATCATGCTCATAGTCTTTGTTATTTTTTTATATAAACTGTGCTTGAGGTATTAAATGCAAGAAACATTGAACGCTAGAGGGCGTTCCACAACAATTCAATTGCACATGCTTATTTATTTTGCAGGATGATTGTGCAGAGCCAAATAATGTTGCACTGAAGAGGCAATGTTTTTGATCACAACCGCAGATGTGTTAACGTTTTTTTTTACTCGAAATTTTGTTATCGAGGAACATGTCTCACAAATTAGCATGTATACTAAGCCTGTGAGGTTACACGGTTAACTAACCGATCATCCGGTTAAACGTTTACATTTTTACAGTTCGGATAAGTGAAAACAATTCAATCAAAAAGTGCCGCGAAATATTGTCTATAATAATTGCCTAGTTACGTCAAGTACACACGCGCACAAGCCAAAATTCTCTGCTAACCCCTGAAATACACTTGACGTAAGCACGGAACTTGCTGCCGTAAGTGTTGATTATTTGCTTTTGGTAAGCAGAGCCATGTATTTGGGCCTGGGTCTCACAACTTAGCGTATAAAGTGAACTCTCCCTCATTTAAATGAATGAGCCCAATTTCATGGCTCTGGTTACTGCTGAAATTCATGCTTAAGGTTACCATTCTCCGCTTATTTTGCAAGCGTCAAATTTCTGCGCTAGCTGTGTAAGCGAAGAATGCCTAGTTACGTGAAGTACAAAGCCGTAATTCTCTGCTAACCCCTGAAATACGCTTGACGTAAGCACGGAATTCTCTGCTTCCGTAAGCGTCGTTTTTTGCTTACGGTAAGCAGAGTCATGAAATTGGGTCCAGGTCTCACAAGTTAGTACGCAAACCACACGAGACTGTATATCATGGAATAGGTTTACCAATTTACTAAGTAAAGCAATCACACCACAGGTCTCACAATTTAGTAAGTAAAGCAGTCACACCACACGTCTCACAAGTTAGTAAGTAAAGATTGGTCTATGCAGTTTTATTAAAATCATAATTGTAAAAAAAAAAAAATAATAATAATAATATCGTGTTTGTTATGTTTGTTGCGATAAAATATTAAATGCGGTATAAGTTAATAAGTTAGTACGTAACACGAACTGCCACTCTTATCAAAAAATTATGAACTCGAAACGAATTATTAATTCAAAACGAATAATTAATCTGTTACTACGCCTGCTTTCCGCTGATAACATCTCAGTGCATGCCACAATTGCGCTTTAGTAGCACATAATAATTTTGGGTAGACGATTTAAATTTTGGTCTATGCCATTGCACTAACATTTGTTGTGTCTTTTTAATACTGAATGTTTTTGTTGGGCTAAAATAGTAAATATTGGATATGACTTTATTGTTCATTTTGGCTCTTCATGCACACCCATTTAAAAATGTATTTTTTCTTTTCTACACCTTTCCCCATTCAGCTACAATTCGAGCCTCATTGCAACCCCCAACAGGTTTGTTGTTTGCTACATAGTGATTTCCCGAAGTAATGCATTCGCACAAGAACCTTAAAAACGTGGTTTCAGGCGAATGGGAAGCCTTGTTTCCTTCACGATTCAGCTTCAAGTAATGCCTTTGCATAAGAAACCTAAAATATCGTTTTCCGGTGAACGGGACCCAAGCGCAGACAAGTCTGACACGCGGGCAACATCGTCCCAACACACGGCGTTCTATTTCCAACGTTCACGCTGAATAACAACAAGATCTGAGCGGACACGTCGCTCTGCGCTGAGAGCAAGAAAATTCTTCTCTCGATTCTTGTGAATGAACGTAGACTTGTGTCAGTCGGCGCAGGAATGACTTTTTATAATATACTCTACATACAAAAATCGCAAAAACACAGATCATATGGGTTTAAGACTTGATCGAGTTGAAAAAAAGCAAGCAAGAGCACCGTTAAACTTGTATAGCGCCCTCATTTGTTAAACAAATTACAGCTTGACTCCTTTTTTATTTATAAACTCACAGATTATAGGCAAAGTACCTGTGGCGGTAAATTTGCCTGAGAATTTTTTTTTTACTGACAATGTTTTGGTAAGTTTTGATGCTTTTAAACTGAATTCAATAAAATTTTTCTTGTTTTAAGAAACATTTGTGTAATCTAGGACGTTAAATTTGAGCTTAATTGAAAAAATATGTTTCTAGAAGTCGGATTTGATTCCACTATCTCCATGTGTTTTGTGCACGGGCGAAAATGCGCAATAAATGACGTCATTATGACGTCGTTCGTTGTTTTAGGCCGGAAAGCACATCTACAGTATCTCATAAGTCTAAAACTAAAAAAAGTTTAATGATCGGCGGTATACTTTTTGAGATATGGTGCTTACAAGGCTGGCTTATTAAATATTCACCTCGCTGTAAAGTGGCTAATTAATTAAGAAGAAGAATCGAGAAGAATTTGTCTTGCTCTCAGCGCAGAGCGTCGTGTGTCCGCTCAGATCTTATCGTTACTATCGTAAGCAGCGTGAACGTAGAAAAATAGAACGCCGTGTGTGGGACGATGCTGCCCGCGTGGCAGACTTGTCCGCGCTTGGGTCCCGTTCACCGGAAAACGATCTTTTGGTTTCTTATGCAAACGCATTACTTGAAGCTCAATCGTGAAGGAAACAAGGCTACGTTTTTAAGGTTCTTGTGCAAATGCATTACTTCGGGAAATCACTCTATGTAGCAAACAACAAACCTGTTGGGGGTTGCAATGAGGCTCGAATTGTAGCTGAATGGGGAAAGTTGTAGACAAGAATAAATACATTTTTAATGGGTGTGCATGACGAGCCAAAATTAACAATAAAGTCATATCCAATATTTACTATTTTAGCCCAACAAAAACATTCAGTATTACAAATACACAACAAATGTTAGTACAATAGCATATACCAAAATTTAAATCGTCTACCAAAAATTATTATGTGCTACTAAAGCCCTGTTGTGGCATGCACTGAGATGTTATCAGTGGAAAGCAGGCGTAGTAACAGATTTATGATTCGTTTCGAAATAAATCGTTTCGAATTCTTAATTCCTTGATAAGAGTGGTAGTTCGTGTGATGTACTAACTTATTAACTTATACTGCATTTAATTTTTTATCGTAACAACAATTACATACACGATATTCAAAATATATATTTTTTTAAATTACAATTTTAATACAACAGCATAGACCAATCTTTACTTACTGACTTGTGGGACCACTGAATTGTCGCTTAATTTACTTACTAAATTGTGAGACCTGTGGTGTGATTGCGTACTAAATTGTGGGACCTATTCCATGATATACAGTCTAGTGTGGTTTGCGTACTAACTTGTGTGACCTGGACCCAATTTCATGACTCTGCTTACCATAAGCAAAGAATCGACGCTTACGGAAACGGAAGCAGAGAATTCCGTGCTTACGTCAAGCGTATTTCAGGAGTTAGCAGAGAATTTCGGCTTTTTCTCGTGTGTACTTCACGTAACTAGGCATTCTTCGCTTACACAGCTAGCACAGAAATTCGACGCTTGCAAAATAAGCGGAGAATGATGACCGTAAGCATGGATTTTGGCAGTAACCAGAGCCATGTAATTGGGCTCATTTGTTTAAATGAGGGGTAGTTCACTTTATACACTAAGTTGTGAGACCCAGGCCCAAATACATGGCTCTGCTTACCAAAAGCAAATAATCAACGCTTACGGAAGCAGAGAATTCCGTGCTTACGTCAAGCGTATTTCAGTGGTTAGCAGAGAATTTTGACTTGTGCGCGTGTGTACTTCACGTAACTAGGCATTCTTCGCTTACACAAATAGCGCAAAAATTTGACGCTTCCAAAATAGGCGGAGAATGGGTGACCGTAAGCATGGATTTTGACAGCAACCAGAGCCATGAAATTGGGCTCATTCGTTTAAATGAGGGATAGTTCACTTTATACGCTAAGTTGTGAGACCCAGGCCCAAATACATGGCTCTGTTTACCAAAAGCAAATAATCAACGCTTAAAAAAAAAACGGCAGCAAGTTCCGTGCTTACGTCAAGCGTATTTCAGGGGTAAGCAGAGAATTTTGGCTTGTGGGCGCGTGTACTTGACGTAACTAGGCAATTATTATAGTCAATGTTTCGCGGCACTTTTTGGTTGAATTGTTTTACGTTTATCCGAACTGTAAAAATGTAAAAGTTTAACCGGTTGATCGGTTGGTTAACCGTGTAAACGTCACAGGCTTAGTATACATGCTAACTTGTGAGACATGCTCCTCAATAACAAAATTTCGAGTAAAAAAAACGTTAACACATCTGCGGTTGTGATCGAAAACGCTGCCTCTTCAGTGCAACATTATTTGGCTCTGCACAATCATCCTTCAAAATAAATGAGCATGTGCGATCGAATTGTTGTGGAACGCCCTCTAGCGTTCAATGTTTCTTGCATTTAATACCTCAAGCACAGTTTTCATATAACAAAGACTATGAGCCTGATTGGAAACGATAATTATGTGCATTTCAAGTTCTTTTATGGTATAGACTCATTGAGCATTGAAGATTGAACTTGGGTTACCGTGACCCCATGTTAACCTTTACTTCCGGGTCAACCAGAAGTGGGACCATATCTCAAGAACTACACAATCCAATTCCATTTCTTTTCAGTTATTAGATCCTTTGCACATTGAAGATTGAACTTGGGTTACCGTGACCCCATGTTGACCTTTACTTCCGGGTCAACCAGAAGTGGGACCATATCTCAAGAACTACACAACCCATGTTCCATTTCTTTTCACTTATTACATCCTTTGAACATTGAAGATTGTACTTGGGTTACCCTGACCCCATGTTGACCTTTACTTACGGGTCAACCGGAAGCTGGACCATATCTGAAGAACTAAACACCCGATTTTCAATTTCTTTTCAATTATAGACCCCTTGTGCAT
Source organism: Pisaster brevispinus (assembly GCA_023634235.1). Lineage (NCBI taxonomy): Eukaryota > Metazoa > Echinodermata > Asteroidea > Forcipulatida > Asteriidae > Pisaster > Pisaster brevispinus. Next base: position 170,338 of record JAMKCF010000133.1, read on the forward strand.
TGAAGATTGAACTTGGGTTTAATCAAAGCACAACTAAACGGAACAGCTTCGTGTTTGTGCACAAACACCTAATGTCTAGTTATTATTATTATTATTATTCTTTGTTTCCACCTAAATCCCATAACATTTGTACACGTTTTTTGTATACACCAAATATCCTAATGTTTAAATATGAAGGGGTTTGGTCATATATCAAATTGAAGCTTAGTACATAAACTTAACATTTATTGTGATAGTTGTTAAAATTCTTAATTAATTAGCCACTTTAGAGCGAGGTGAATATTTAATTAGCCAGCCTTGTAAGCACCATATCTCAAAAAGTATACCGCCGATCGTCAAACTTTTTTTAGTATTAGACTTATGAGATACTGTAGATGTGCTTTCCGGCCTAAAACAACGAACGACGTCATAATGACGTCATTTATTGCGCATTTTCGCCCGTGCACAAAACACATGGAGATAGTGGAATCAAATCCGACTTCTAGAAACATATTTTTTCAATTAAGCTCAAATTTAACGTCCTAGATTACACAAACGTTTCTTAAAACAAGAAAGATTTTATTGAACTTCAGTTTAAAAGCATCAAAACTCACCAAAACATTGTCAGTAAAAAAAACCCCAAATTCTCAGGCAAATTTTAACGCCACGGGTACTTTGCCTATAATCTGTGAGTTTATAAATAAAAAAGGAGTCAAGCTCTAATTTTTTTAACAAATGAGGGCGCTATACAAGTTTAACGGTGCTCTTGCTTGCTTTTTTAAAAACTTGATCAAGTCCTACCCATTTGTGACCCGTGTTTTTGCGTTGTTTGTATGTAGAGTGTATTATAAAGAGTCATTCCTGCGCCGACTAACGCAAGTCTACTTTCATTCACAAGAATCGAGTTGTCTTGCTCTCAGCACAGAGCGTCGTGTGTCCGCTCAAATCTTATCGTTACTCAGGTATCAGCAGCGTGAACGTAGAAAAATAGAACGCCGTGTGTGGGACTATGTTGCCCGCGTAGCAGACTTGTCCGCGCTTGGGTCCCGTTCACCGGAAAACGATCTTTTAGGTTTCTTATGCAAACGCATTACTTGAAGCTCAATCGTGAAGGAAACAAGGCTACCCATTCGCCTGAAACCACGTTTTTAAGGTTCTTGTGCGAACGCATTACTTTGGGAAATCACCGTCTAGCAGACAAAACACTTGGTGGGGATGCAATAGGGCAAGAATTAGAGCTGAGTGGGGAAATAATGTATAAAAACGTGAAATAACCTTTTCCATGGCTATAGGGTCAGTGTTGGATTTGGGGTCAAAAGCCAAAATTAACAATAACTCATGTCCCATAAATTTTTTACTATTCATGCCATACGAAAATAACATACTCGATCGGTAATAAAGGGCACACAAAGTTTTACAATTACGATTTTAATACAGCAGTATTTAGCTTTAAATTAAGCCTGTGCATAAAATTTACAAAAAACGACCGTGCACGGATGAATACACCTGCCTGAGATTTGGAAGTTTACACGGCATAAACGTTTTATGAATGAACATCGAAATGGTACTATCATTCATAAGTACCGAAATGGTACTATCATTCATTCGATTTTGAATAAGCGAATTGATTCCAAATAAGCGAATTGATACCGAATAAGCCATTAGATTTTAAATAAGCAAACTGATTTCAAATGAGCGAAATTATTCCGAGTAAGCAAATTGATTCTGAATAAGCGTTTTAATTCTGAATATGCGAATTGATTCTGAATAAGCAAATTGATTTAGAATGAGCGAAATTAATCCGAGTAGGCGAATCGATTCTGAATAAGCGTTTTAATTCTGAATAAGCGAATTGATTTCGAATAAGCGAATTGATACCAATAAGCGAATTGATTTTGAATAAGCGAATTGATTCCGAATAAGCCATTCCGTAAAAGCAACAGTGCACGGATGAATACACCTGCCTGAGATTTGGAAGTTTACACGGCATACACATTTTATGAATGAACATCGAAATGGTACTATCATTCATGCGTCTTGTGATGAATCATTGAATGATGTAGTGTTAAGTGTATTTAAAGAAACTTCACAATCTTTATCAACAAGCATAATGCTTACGACTTGGCGAAATGGTTATGAATAGGCAAAATGGTTATGAATCAGCAATGATTCTGAATAAGCAAATTGATTTTGAATGAGCGAAATTATTCCGAGTAAGCAAATTGATTGTGAAAAAGCGTTTTGATTCTGAATAAGCGAATTTATTCAGAATAAGCGATTTGATTCCAAATAAGTGATTTGAGTTTGAATAAGCGAATTGATTCCGAATAAGCGATTTGATTTTGAATAAGCAAATTCATAGTCAATGTTTAGCAATTTTCGATTGAATTGTTTTATGCTTATCCGAACCGTAAAAATGTAAACGTTTAACCGGTTGATCACCGGTTAACCGTGTAACCGTCACAGGATTGGTATACATGCTAGCTTGTGAGACCTGTTCCTCGATAACAAAATTTTGAGTAAAAAAAGCCGTTAACACAACTGCGCTTGTGATAAAAAACATTGCCTCTGCAGTGCAACATCTCAAGAACTACACAACCCATGTACATGTTCTTTTCAGTTATAGACCCTTCAAGCATTGAAGACTGAACTTAGGATGCCGTGACCCCATGTTAACCTTTACTTCCGGGTCAACCGAAAGTGGGACCATATCTCAAGAACTACACAACCCATGTTCAATTTCTTTTCAGTTATAAACCTTTTGAGCATTGAAGATAAGCCTTGGGTTACCGTGACCCCATGTTGACCTTTACTTCTGAGTCAACCGGAAGTGGGACCATATCGTTCAATCTTGAACTTAGGCTCATTTTAAATGTCTGGATCGTTTAATCAAAGCAAAACAAAACGGAACAGCTTTGTGTTTGTTCACAAACACCTAATGTCTAGTTATTATTATTATTATTATTATTATTATTTTTATTATTATTATTATTATTATTATTATTATTATTATTATTATTATTATTATTATTATTATTATTATTATTATTATTATTATTATTATTATTATTATTATTATTATTATTATTATTATTATTATTATTATTATTATTATTATTATTTTTACAAATGGGGTCTTTCGGAGACAATTTGCAGTTTTAAAAAGTACTTAAGGAGACGTTTTACTTAAGGAGACATTTTGACGTCTCCTTAATTCTGTGTACGCTTTTATCTAGGGAACCAGCTTGACTTCGTTGGCTCTCTAATGTTATTTTGGAAATAGTTTCCCGCCAGAAGAACTTGGGAGGGTCCACACTTTCCTAGGGGTGTCTAAAATAAATATTTGCGATGGGGGAATTTCCGAGGTTGTATAAGTGACGGTGTTAGCAGTAATCATTTGGGAGACTATTGAATTTTTTCAAATAAATGCACTATTAAGGATTATGTTTGTAAAAAATGCATACCTCTTGCGTAATATCTGTATTTTGTTAATGCTCTGAAGTTTTGGTTAAAAAACACCACTTCTAAATCACAATTTGGCATCGTCGGCAAGAAAACTTTCCGGATTACGCTGGTGCCCAGAAAAGGCATACCAAAAACGCTTGCCGCGCACCATCACATTCGCTGTGCTCACTGCATGCTGGATGTACGTCGTAGACCACTCGATATACAGGCGTTTGCAGTTTGTTGTACTCGTGTGAAAGTTATGACGTGACGCACGGTGAACCGCCAGGATCGGGAGACAACGTGGTTGTTGTTTTGTAGCAAAAATGAAGAAGGTAAGTCTCTTACTTACTGAATTAATGTAATTTTTCATGCAGTTTGATTGTCGATGTAGGCGTTTTTACATCATTTCATGGAGGTAAAATAGACCTCCATGATCATTTTGAGTTGCTGTGTTTTATTTTAAATTACCTTGCTCATGTTTAGACCTAATATTATAAAGTAAGGCGAAGTTACAGTGGTTGTGAACGAAAGGCTCCGTCTCTGACACTGACCGTCACCATAGAGCTCTATGCACTGACAGTCATGCCAGTTTTCAACGTTCAACGTTGTCTTCCCAGTGGCTCAGTTAAAACGTACAATAAGCTGTTCACCACAGTTTCTAACGTCAGTCATGTCACCAAAGAATATATGAACTCAGCTTCAATGTTTTTGAAAGTTTGAAAATAAATTAACATCGACGTCGTCTTAAAAATAAATTGCTTTACTATACTTGGGTCTAGGCCTGAGGTGACTAAATACAGATAAAGATAGATGACAAACAAACATCTAGATTAAAAAAAGGGGAAATAAAACTTTAACCTGTGTGTTGTGTCTATAAATGCGCTACTACTAGTACTATTAATTAGCCCTAGTCTAGACCCAGTAACTTGGTTGTACTAATTTGCCAGTTACTGGGGCGTAACTAAGGAAATTTGTAGGGGAGGCACAGGGGGGGGGGGGGTACCATATTTTCTAGGGGGCACTGCTGGCAAATCAATTATAGATTCTATTGCATTTTTTATACACTGGCTGGATCTTGATATACATAATGGCGGATTCCAATTGGGGGGCGGGGGCACTGGCATCTTTTGGGTTCTTTTTGGTTGTTGAAATTACAGCCAAGAATGATCGCGGTCTTTTTGGATTGTCTTCTCAAAATATGTCACCGGTGAGCGAGGGTGCGAACAGAGTTTGATGCCTGCTTTCTGACTTGGGTCATAGAGTTATTGTCGTAGCTACAGCTTTAGTGAGCTTCAAAATAATGAGAAGAGGGTACCGCACGTACACAGACTGGTGACCAACAGAAGTGCATGTTGCTGTCAGACTCCAGTCTGTGTACATGTGGTACCTGCGAGCTCCCCCGTAAGAAACTCTCTAATAGCTGGTGCTGTGACATAAAATATATTGAATTATGTTCGCACCCTCGAAACACTGGTGATGTATTTTTTTGAGACTGAAATACAAAATGGCCGTGACCAATCTTTGAAGTCATTTTGAGCAACCTGAAGAGGTTTGTTTGCAATAACTTTTTACTTTCAACAACCAAAGCACTCGAGGGAAGCTAAGAGGTAATAGAGGTGGTTCAAGTTGGTTTTAAGGCAGTTTTAACTCATTCGTGCTTAACTTTGTGTGTCTGAATGCTCTTAACCTAATCGGATTGAATTCGAATGAGTTCAATCGGTCGGCGAGGGTGGGCTAGCGTTAAACTACTCCTAGAACTATTCGGTTCGTTCCGCTATCGTCTCCCCGACCCTCATGGGTCATCATGTACAAAATCCTATTCGAAACTTTTTCCCCTTCACATTTATGCACCTTGACTTCTCTTTTGAAAACGGAGCTCGCCAAAATTAGGCTCTATGTATTCATTGTTTTCACAGTGAGCTCGGGGTGGGTCCAGAAAATCCACTCCACAAAAAAAAGGTGCAAAAAATGATAAATTCGAAATGTTATTCGGAATCGTCGCCTTCCGACAACAAAAATGGCCGCCGTCGCTTGTATCAATGGTATGCTGCGCGCAACGCTGGTTCACAATAACCAACGGTTTACGTATAAAAGATAAGCCATTGATTATTGTGGACCAGTGTTGCGCACAGAATACTATTGAATACCAGCTTAAGGCATGTCGTGGACCAGCGTTGCACGCAGCATACCAGTGATACAAGCGATGGCGGCCATTTTTGATATCGGAAGGCGACGATTCTGAATAAACGATGGGAATTTATCATTTTTTGCACCTTTTTTTTTGCGGAGTGGATTTTCTGGACCCACCCCGAGCTCACTGTGAAAACAATAAACACATAGAGCCTAATTTTGGCGAGCTACGTTTTCAAAAGAGAAGTCCAGGTGCATAAACGTGAAGGGGACAAAGTTTCGAATAGGATTTTGTACATGATGACCTATGAGGGTCGGGGAGACGATAGCAGAACGAACCGAATAGTTCTAGGAGTAGCGTTAAACCACTTTGGGTTTATCTTTTAGTCTGGTGTTTGGACAGAATAAAAATGACCACATCTGTTTTAACTCACAACAGATGACCACGGACCTGTGTAAGGTAAATATGCCTTCGTACGCCTCAACGTGCGCCTCAACAGGGCTGTGCGCGTGCTTTTGTGAATAAACTGGATGTTGTTGTGTTGTTTCACGGTGCTGTTTGACCTCTTAAAACCGTATCGGGTTTAACTTCGAGCTGTCTGAACGCAAGGTAGTTTTATTTTTTACAATCTCCCCCTCTGCTCGTAAAGTTAAACCAATTCGGGTCTAACTTTAGTACGCTGTCTGAACATGGTCATAGACATTGTTTATTAACACCTTAGGGGATGCGTCGCAATTTTAGCTGCACGACTTACAGGCGTGGAACTGGCCCAAGGATTTGGCTTGTCCACACAAGTAGGGCTAATAATGCACCATCTTTACTTCACTGAGCATTCTTATGTATAATTTTATTCTCTTGATTTTAGAGACGAAATTCGATATCTTGGCTGGAGGCCCTTGCTAAGGTTGACCCACCGGGGTTTACTGTAAAACCCTCAGCAGGGAAAGGTAAATGTCATGCCATAAGCTTTATTTTAAAGTATGAAATATGGGGTAAAGTGTGTAGGGAAATTCCTTTTGGTTGCCTTTTTAATGCAAATTAGATTAACATCAGAATCAAAAGAAAACTTTTCTGGTGGTAGAATTAACATTACAAGAACATTATACACTGTTATAATGCACTTATCCCACGTTTTAAACACAACACAAAACTAATATTGTCTTACGCACAAACTAATTAAAACAAACCACATTAGTCAGCAGAAGCTTGTAGCCGGGAATGCTCATTAGAATGCAACATTGGATTGACTCACTCACACATAGATACATCTACACAAATTTACTTGAAAATTATTGTAAAAAGTGTTCACAAGTTGAACACTATCCAAAATCAGGTCAATTGGGTGGTTATGGCTGTATTTGTGTTGAAAGATAAATCCCCACCAGTAGCTAAATAATACAGCTGCTGAATGCAATCATTGTCAAAATTTTAAGGCCAGGGCCAAGTCTATTTTAGAGTCGGATGGGAAAGTGAAATCAAAGCTATTTTGGGAGCTTAAGAACAAGACAGAGCTTGTTCCATCTGTAAAAGCCAGCTTAAGCCGTGTTCGCATTGGACTTAAAATGGTTAACGTACTGCCGCAAATTGTTAACTTACCGATATTAAGTCCAAGTGCGAACAGCCGGTAACTAACCGGGGTGGTAATTTACCACCACAGCGCTGTTAACTTAACAGGCCGATTCGAGTCGCGGTAACTTAACAATGTTAACTTAACAGGGACAAGAAGTCCAATGCGAATGCACTATTCCGGTAACTTAACAATATGGTCATGTGACTTTTGTTATCGGGTCACGAATATGGTGACCTAGCCTGTGACCTCAAATCTAGGACCCGCCCTGCGCAGGCGCAGACAGTTTGTTACCCCACGTCGTCACACTGTTTGCAGCTTTGCTTTGATTTACCTTCCATTTTGTCTTGCTTTTTTAATTTCCTTTGTGTCTTGCCCGCCTACGTCACTTTTGCTTGTTCTATCTAAAAGGTCAGGGAAGGCGCCCCTCGAGATCAAATTTTTCAACCTACGCAGCGTCCCTGGTAAGTTACCGGACACAAATTAATCCAAGTGCGAACAGCTGTTAACTTACCGGGCCGGTAAGTTAACTTACCGGGCCTGTAAGTTACAAGACCCAAAATTCCAATGCGAACGCGGCTTTATAGTAGACCTACATGTCTAATCGTCATTACACTCATTTTGTGTATGTTAGTGTAAAACTTGACAAAAGCTTGACAAAATAGAGATGCTTTATAATTTTAATTCATGCAAGAACTTTAGCTTGTCCATAAAATTATAGCTTGCCAAGCAAGCTTGATGGTTTTAGTAGTTATGTGAACTAAATCTTACCCATGTCACCAGTAAATAATATTTATTCTCCTGCAGCATTCAGAAACCTCAAAGTATAGTGTTTAATTAGTCAGTGCGAGGGCAAAATAATATATATTTTTTTTATCTGTTACTCATCAAACATTAATAGTTTTAATATTATAACCAATTGTTTTTGTCTGATTCATTTAGGGAGGGGAGTCTTTGCTGATAAAAATTTTGAAGGAGGAGTTCCTTTATATACTTATGGAGGGGACTTAATCACAAAAGAAGATGGGGAGAGGAGAGAGGAGGAAGAGGAAAGCGTCTTTCGTTACTTCTTTCGTCATAATGGAAGCAATCTTTGGTATGTATTTTATAATGCTTATTGCATTTCTGCAAGGTCAATGATGGAGTACTTGAGACCAACCTTTATAACGATCTTGGGCTTGGCTTGACTTTGAGCCGTAAATACTTGGTGTTGGTTTTAGTGTCAAAGGCACTCTGAAAGCACTAAGGGCACTGTTCGTATAGTCCTGTTGAAATTATTTAAATTCCCTGTTTTTACATAACAAATTTTCCAACTGTCACAGTTATGATGCTACAGCCCCATTGAAGGAACTCCGCTTTGGTCGCCTAACAAATCATGGTGATTCAAAGAAAGAACAGAATGCACGAATGAAAGTTCTTCAACTTAACAGTCAACCAGTTTTGTGCTTGTTTGCCTTGAAGAGGATCAGTGAAGGAGAAGAAATCCTTTATGATTATGGAATAAAAGAGCTCCCATGGTGTCAAAAGAGAGGTAAATTAAAATAGTGTTAACAGAGAGAAAACAAATAATAGATTAGTACAGATAATGCATTTTTGAATGGATCTTACATCAAGAAGTATTCACTATTACTCGCATATGCACTGGTGCTTAAAAAGTCCTATTTGCCCGTGGAAAAATGGGATTTTCTATTATACAATTAGTGTGCTGTATAGCAGTCACTAATAAGTTTGCAAAATGTTATCTAAGCTTTTATTTTTATTTTTATTATTATTATTTTGATTTATTCACACTGGCTTGCAGCCCAAAGTCTGAATCGCAAACAGTGGTTACAATAGACCAATGCAAAAGCTCCGCCCTTCTTGACACACAGCACTGACTGCATTGCTACTGTGTACACACGTGGGTAGCACATGTGTATCTCTCCAATGCCAAACAAACAACATGAACTCACAAGCTTTCATTAAACACATACACATGTTTACATTTTGTTATTGAGGGTTTTAGTGTGTCAGACTTTGTTTAGACTTTTGGTGGCACAACCAGGGCTGTGATTGTTCAACTTGTAGGGGGGGGTTGATTCTATGTAAAAAGAAACAATAGATGATAACTACAAAGGTAGTTTTTAAAAGCACAGTGTTTACAATAAAATGTAAGAATGCACAAAAAGAAAGAATACAGTCGACTCTCGTTAATACGAGGTCCGCTGGACTGGCCCGTTTTCCTCGTATTATCCGAACCTCGTCTTAAACGCAGCGCACTATTTACACATACATGTACATTTACATGTACACACGTCATCATAGTGCATGCACTACACACGTGTCTAGGCTAGAACGGAGCGGTTCGCTTCCTAGTGGTACAGTTCTTACGAGCATCCTGTACACAAAAATATCAGTGATGAATGCATTTTTGTTGACTATGATCATAGAAATTTAATATTTTGTATAACTCAAGATAAAAATCATAGCAAAGTCATGTCAAACTTGCCTATCATGTGGCCATGATGTAACAGATTCGGTACTGCGTAGCACCTATGCTGAACGTTGTTTTTGCTGGTAGCCGCTAGGCGTGTAGGCGAAGTAGTATTTCAAGCATAGGATACCAGCGTAAATTTTCTGGTTTCGGATCGGACGGAACTGTGTAGCCGGTCCGATCCGATGAATAGTTTGACAACAAGCATGTAATTTCAGAAACTTGGCTGACTGAATGATCAGCTTTTACGCAACAATATTTTTCCGATCCTCGCTATAGAAGTATGAAAAAACAATACATTTTGTCATCATGGGGCTGCAAAAATACCTTGTATTATCCGTGTTCTCGTTACGACCGTGCTCATATCTTCCGTTTTTTAAGACATAGAAACACGCATGGGACAGTTCGGGACCAGTGAAATACCTCGTATTAACCGGCGTCTCGTATCTTCTGAGCTTGTATTAAGGAGAGTCGACTGTATATTTAAAAGAACACTAAATTATTAAACGAAAAGGTACCAATAGCCAAGAGCGCACAAATGAAATTACTTAGAACATGATGGGTTTTTTCATTAGCCAGCAACCCAAGGGCAACCTCTTCAGCAGTACCCTCTATGCTTTCATAATAAGATTTGTTTTTTGTTTTTGGGGTTTTGTTTTGTTTTGCAGGAGAAGATGCATGTAAAGGGCGCAAGAGTAAAGCAAGTTGTGACAGCCCTCAAAAGAGATGTAAAGGGGGAAACCAGGAAAAGTTGGGTACTAGCAATACACTCACTTGTGAACATCAAGGACATTCATTTGCTTTGGAGGATGAAAATGTATCTGTTAAGCAAGGTTACTCTCTATCAGGTAATACTGGAAATTCTCCATCTGTCGAGCTAGAAAATTATCCGTGCATCCAGCAAGGAAATTCTCCATCCGTAGAGCAAGAAAATTCTCCATTCGTCCAGCAAGGAAATTCTCCATCCGTAGAGCAAGAAAATTCTCCATTCGTCCAGCAAGGAAATTCTCCATCTGTCCAACAAGGAAATTCTCCATCCGTCCAGCAAGAAAATTCTCCATCTGTCCAGCAAGGAAATTCTCCATCTGACCAGCAAGGAGATTCTCCATCCATCCAGCAAGGAAATTCTCGATCCGTCCAGCAAGGAAATTCTCCATCCGTCCAGCAAGGAGATTCTCCATCCGTCCAACAAAGAAACTCTTCATCCATTGAGCGAGGAAATTCTCCATCTGTTGAAGGGGGGAATTCTCCATCTGTAGAGCGACAGAATTCTCCATCTGTCAAGCAAGGATCTGTTGAGCAAGGAAATGCTCCATCTGTCAAACAAAGACATTTTTCATCTGTTGAAGGGGGAATTTCTCCATCTGTAAAGCAACAAACTTCTCCATATGTCATGCAGGGACATTCTCCATCTGCCAAACGAGGAAATTCTCCATCTGTTGAACAAAGAAGTTCTCCATCTGTCCAGCGAGGAAATTCTCCATCAATTGAGAGAAGAAATTATTTATCTGGCCCTACTGGAATTTCTCCATCTGTAGACAAAGGAAAGTATCCATCTAGTGATACTGGAATGTCTCCATCTACTGAGGGAGGGAATTTTCCAGCTGGTGGTACTGAGTTTTTTCCAACTGTTTGTAGAGGAAACTCTCCATCTGGTGATAGAGTGGATAGAACCCATAGTGAGGTTTTATTATCAGGATTATTTAACTCATTATTGTCAGGCTATGTGTTACCAGAGAGCCACCCTTCAGATGGTGGAGGGCATGGTGACTCTACAGAAAGATCTTTGATCGTAGATGATGGGAGGAGCTCTCCATCTCATGTGAAAGGGAGGTCTTCATCTGGTGTTGTAAGAAGAAGCTACATTTATGACCAAAGTATTGTCAATGATTCTGATCAGGATGATGATTCCTCTGATGACTCAACATACATTTGTAGCTCTGATTACAGTGATAACTCATTGGATGATTCACCAGCTGCTATTGTTCCTGAATGGATATCATTAATCAGGTCTTCATTTGTTGATGGGGAAATGTGTCCATCATCAAATATTGGAGAGAGTTTGTCTTCTAGTGATAAAGGGGTTCTTCCATCAGTTGATGGACCCAGCTGTTCAGCATTCGTTGGTGGCAACATTAGTTCCACTTTGGGTGATTGGGAGGGCTCTTCAGTAAACAGAATTTTCTCTGGATGTTCATCTAGTAGCTTGCCACCTGATGACGGTATGGATCAGGGCTCACACTCGGATGTTGATTCAGTTGTGTTTCCAGTTGGTTGTAAGACAAAAATGAGTAACACAAATCAAGAAAGATATGTCAAGCCTAAAAGAAGGTGCCCTTTTTGTGGGTCTTTTTTTGTGGAGAAGTTGTCCAGGCACATAAGGAGTGTACACAAATCCATAAAGAGAGTGTCAGAGGCCATGAAATTGCCCAAAAACGAAATGATTGCTACATTTGATGCTTTCAGGAAGGAAGGAATCTTTCAAGTGAATAAAGAGCTTATGGCGACAGTTTCACCAGTTTATCACAGAGAGAGGAAAACTGCATCTGATGACGATTTGATAATTTGTGGGATCTGCAAAGGTTTCTACTCTAGAAAGTGCTTCAAAAAGCACAAATACATATGCCAGGGAGATGCTCATTCAGAAGCGTGTCCTGTTCCTGTTTCTTTAATGTTGAGTGAATCTGAAGTGAGCAGCACATCTGAAAGCTTCAAGACAAGTGTTCTGTGCAAATTTCGTAACACTGAAGTTGGAGAAACGGCAAGAGTAGATCCTATAATTGTGACCATCGGCAAGCGGCTTTGGCAGAAGGGCCAAAGTAAAAATGACAAAGTAGCAGAAGTTCGCAAATCAGTCATGACGGACATGAGGAGAATAGCTTCACTTTACATAATATTCAAGGAGCAGCATCCGATTCACTCTACTCTGCCTCTAGAGAGCAGTACAGCAGCAGACATGTTCCAGCGCCAACACTTCGAAGTGTTTCGTGAAGCCATTCAAATCTATACAACATATGTGGATACTGCACAGCTGAAAAGTGGTTTGAAAGCAGCCATGTACTACCTCATAAAGAAAGCGTGCAAAATTATCAAGGCAACTCATCTCATACATGATAGAGATGCTGAAGCGTCAGAGATTGACAAATTTTCAGCTGTACTTGCATTAAATCATGAGTTTTTGTTCGGTGACGCAAGTTATCAGATTAATCAGAACAGACAAAAAAATCTGCGAAAGCCTGGACAGCTGCCACTTGAATCTGATGTAAAGACAGTAAGGTCATTCACAGTAGAGAAGTTGAGGGAATTGAATTCTGATCCTTATTTTGTCTGGGACTCTCACAATTTCAACACCTTGAGGGATTTGACAGTGTCGCGACTTACTCTATTCAATGCTAGAAGGGGTGGAGAGCCATCCCGTCTAAAAATTACCGAATGGCAAGAAGCGGAAGACAACAGCTGGATTGACAAACAGAGAGCACAACGACTTGATGACCCCTTGGAGAAGCGCATTCTTGAAGACCTGAAGATTACATACCAGACAGGAAAGGGCAACAACCATCTTGTGCCAATTTTATTTCCTTCCGACACTCTTCAACCAATGAAGAAGTTGATCAGTGAAGAAGTGAGAAGATCAGCTGGAGTTCGAGACGACAACCCATATGTCTTTGCATGTGTTCAAGGCTCCACAACACATGTTACAGGATGGCATGCTCTAAGCAGGATTTGTGATGAAGCTGGTGTCAGCTGCAAATCAAGGTTGACAGCCACAAAAAATAGACATCGTATAAGTACAATGTATGCTGCTTTGGAGTTACCAGAATCTGAACGTGCCCTGTTCTTCAAACATATGGGACACTCAAGTCAAGTCAATGAGAATGTTTACCAAGCACCACCTGCACTTATGGAGGTTATAAAGGTTGGAAAGCAGTTGCATCTAATTGATGCCGGTGAGTGGTCATTACTGTCTTAGTATCAGTGTTTGCTAAGAAACCGTCTTTAAATATTGTTTCATTTAATTTCAATCTCAACATACGACAGAAAATGTGGTTTGTGGGTGTCTCAGCTTCTTAATGAACTGTTATCGGGTTATGACATACATGTACTGTACTTATATAACATACATGATTGTGGTAGCACCATCCATATTTTTGTTTTTGTCAATTATCACACAACTTTCTGAAATATCTCAATATTTTCTAGTACATAGTGCACTATGAAAGCAAAGCTTACTTATCTTTATTTTAATGTTCGATAATAGCAAGGAGGAAAACTAAGTACTAAACAAAAATAATAACATTTAAACCTTATTTATTATGAAACAGTTCATGAAGACGACTCATCAGGTGACTCAGATACCCCTGTGGAATTACTTTCTCCTAGAGTTGGTGAGTATTTTGTTAACTATTGACCAAAAGATTATTTACAAAACTAGCATAATGATAAATTGGGTGTCTGGTAAATCTGTCACCTGAACGTGTAAATAATCAACCAGTTAGTACATGTGTCTTCTTAATGTATGAATGTTCAACCAGTTATTAAATCTGTCTCCTTAATGCTTGAATGTTTAACCAGTTATTAGGTGTTCGGACAAAAGTCCGAAGACCTCTTCTTATTGTTCTTTTTTTTTTTTTTTTTTTTACTTCGTCTTCTTCTTCTCGCCGTCGATTGTCCGCTAACAAAGACACACTTCTTAAGCTCACATAAATTTGAAACTTTAAACATAGTTAGATATTCATTAGTAGATGAAACCATTTTTGGTTTCGTCATGACGTAATCAGGTGTCGAGTTACGTTAAATCAAAGTTTAATATTTGAAAAAATCATAACTCCAAAACAACACAATGGATTTTCACAATCTATACATCATCGGATAGGCCTGGTATGACTCTAAAAACGCTACACTGAACGCGACCTCATTTGACCTTGACTTCCGGTTCAAACCGGAAGTTGAATATTTAAAAAATTCATATCTCAAAAACTACTGATCATTTCATCACAATTTTTACATCATTCCGAAACTTTTGCACAGAAATGATGCCAATATGACCTTAACTTCTGGTCCTAAATGGGTGTTACAGCCAATGCTAGTATTAACCGCAGTTAATTCATGTATGAGAAAAACGCTGTAACTGACTGTCAGCTCCATTATTCATAAGGTTCAAAGTCCACGAAGCCTGTGCGTATAGTCCCACACAACGGAAATGTATCATTGTGTTGCTTATTCTTGTACGTAGTAACAACACGTGTCCCGCACATAAAAAACTCAAACTCATTCAAAGTTCAGTGTGAATTTAGTTCCGTTGTGCTCGTCTGATGGCTTAATGGAAAACAAGGAATAAAAGAGGAGGTTTTACTGAGATGTCCACCTGCTTAAGGGATTTGTATGACTTTGACTAAATGACAAAAACTTCAACTGAAAAAGAAAGACATTGGTTTGTTTCTCATCGAACACCGAGACCCACGTCACGTTGATCGACGTGACCATGCCTGCCAAAGGCGCTCTAGGCCCTCTGAGTATGCTCTTCAGACACGGTGATTAAAATGGTAAGCTTTTATTTCAAAACCACTGTTAAAAAGAGGGGGCATTTTGTCTACAATAATATTGATATGTTTCATCCATGAACTTGCCTAGTGTTTTTTGTTTTGTTTTTTTACTTTCAAAAATCATTATTTTGTCATGGTTTAATTTTCAACTATCTGATTGAATTGATGCTAATCCCCACTCAGGTATATTATGAATATGTACTGTGTATGGAAAAAAACATAACTCATGAACCAAAAAGTGTGCATTTTTGGGGGAATTGATTTTAACGATGTTGTAGTCTGACAAGGGTCTTGTTAAAACAAAATAAGATTTAAGAGCGCCATCTGGCAGCAGGTTAAAAAAGTTCAAAATACAGTTTCAATAGAAGCCTTTTGCAGAGTTTTTATAATTGTTTTAACATGGGCTCCACATACTTCACAAAAAATGAATATGTTGGTGACCTTGTCTTGACCTTTTAACCTGTCTAATCTGGAAGTTCTGTAAAACGCTTTAAAAACATTATTAAATAGCTATTCATTCTGTTTTCACAATAACAAACAGCACAGCTCACGATCACTCCAGTCAGCTTTACTTGAATCCAAACACCTCGAATTTGTTATCAAACAAATTCTTATGTCTAGTTAAATGTGTCTCCTTAATGTATGAATGTTCAACCAGTTATTACATGTGTCTCCTTAATGTATGAATGTTCAACCAGTTATTACATGTGTCTCCTTAATGTATGAATGTTCAACCAGTTATGTATGAATGTTCAACTAGTTATTACATGTGTCTCCTTAATGTATGAATGTTCAACTAGTTATTAATTGTGTCTCTTTAGTGTATGACAGACCTTAGGAGATTACCTTCACTTTACATAATATTTCACAAGCAATGTCCGATTCACTCAACTCTGCCATTAAACAGCAATATGGCAGCAGACATGTTTCAGCGACAACACTTTGAAGTATTTCGTGAAGCCATTCAAATTTACAAAACATATGTGGACACTGGATGTGATGCTTAGCATTTGTTTTTACAAAAACTGTAACTTTTTAACCTTATTTATTACTGATTAGGTCATGAAGACGACTCATCAGGTGGCTCAGATACCCCTGTGGAATCACTCTCTCCTGTAGTTGGTGAGTATTTTTTTAACAATGGACCAAAAGATTATATACAAAACTAGCATAATAATGATTGGGTGTTAATTTACTTGTTTAGAATCATAGGCAGGAAGATATATCAAATAACATAAAAGCATGATCCCTTGATTGTCACAATGGCAAAGAGATTATATTTATAGTAAGAAGTTGTGTACATCCATATTCATAAAGAGACATTAGGCTTGTGTAAACTCAGATTTAGCGCACTATGTATAATAATTTACAAACTTTCTTCTGATAGCTGTGACTTTAGAAAGATTTCAAGACTTTGAGCAGTTTTTATGGATGATCTTTGAGCATGTTAACTATTGGTGTCACTGATTTTGTGGTCATTGCTTTACTGGATACAGTTTTAATCCTAAATTGCCTCACTAGGCCAAGCCTAAACGGTGCATGCATCAAAGGCCACCATTAGCAGGTTGTCAACATGTTTGATTACTTTGTATGTTTGTATGTGTACAATGTACAGGCGATATTGTATTTGTCATGTTTTGCAGTGCAATATTTTAATATGTAACTGGATGCTTTTTATTATGGAAAAACATGCGCTAGTCAATATTTTTGATGATGGGACTTTCAGTTTCGACAAATGATTTTAATTGATGATATTTTTTTGGTAACAGATACACAACGGAGGCGACCTCGGGGAACATCTGAAAAGTCTCCTGCGATGTCGAAGGAAGGTAAATTAGATAGTTTGCAGAATAAAATGAATAAAGTCATTTGATATTATTTTAACTTGATTTTTGTCACTGTTAACTTTTCATGATATGCTAACATAAATTTGTGATGAAAGTTTTTCCAGTTTGGAGGATTTTTTTTTAATTGATTGATTATTTTGACAACAGACACACCAAGGAGGCCTCTTTGCGGAACATCAGAGAAATGTCCTGAGAAGACAAAGAAAGGTAAATTACATGGAAAGTTTGCAAACGTGGGATGTGCTCTTACAGTTCCTTGTCCGAGGGGGATACTCTGACCGTTTTTGCCAGAGTGAAAATGCTGATAATATAATTTTGCTTTAAAGAGTAGTGTTGTAGCCACAATTTCTGAGGGTAACTTGGTAAAGTTTTGTATTTATGCACGACAGACAGTTTCCAATCCGGGGGGCAAATCAGAACCTGGTATACTAAGCGGTTGGGGGAGGGAATCATATTTTGCTGCAAAGGTTAGAGGTTAAGAGGGCCCAGGAAAATTTGGAATGTATAAACAACTCCTCTGCAGTACATTTTAAACCACTCACTAGAGCACCCTTTTTCAATATCTGACACGTTATAAGGTTAAATCTGTCACTAAAAACCAATCAAACTCCATCTTTATCCACTATAAATTCACTAAATCTGTTCAGAGATATATATCCTTAGATCCTGACCTTTTGATGAAGACAGAATGGATGAAAAGGTATTTATTTTTCAATATTATTAAAATGATTTTTTATTGTGTCTACAAATGTCTCACTTTCAAAAGGAAGAAAAAAGTACATGTCATGGCCAAAACAAGACGAAGAAAGTATAGCTACATACTTTAAGGACATTGTCACAGGAGAGTCAAAGCAGACAATACCAAGTAAGCAGTATTTTTTACATTGTTTTTAACAAGTGGATTGCCAAACAATCCAGTAATTTCATATCCTTGGCTGATGCTAGTGACCTGTCAAATAGATATCCATGTGAATTTTTCTGCATACAGTCGACTCTCGTTAATACAAGGTCCGCCGGACTGGCCCGTTTTCCTCGTATTATCCGAACCTCGTCTTAAACGCAGCGCACTATTTACACGATGTACATGTACTGTATACACACGTCGTCATAGTGCATGCACTACACACGTGTCTAGGCTAGAACAGAGCGGTTGGCTTCCTAGTACAGTTCTTACGAGCATCCTGTACACAAAAATATCAATGATAAATGCAATTTTGTTGACTGTGATCATAGAAATTTAATATTTTGTATAACTCAAGATAAAAATCATAGCAAAGTCATGTCAAACTTGCCGTTCATGTGACCATGATGTGACAGATTCGATACTGCGTAGCGCCTAAGCTGAACGTTGTTTTCGCAGGTGCCGCTAAGCGTGTAGGCGAAGTAGTATTTCAAGCATAAGTTACCAGCGTAATGTTTCTGATTTTCGGATCGGACGGAACCGTGTAGGCGGTCCGATCCTATAAATAGTTTGGCAACGAGCATGTTATTTCAGAAACTTGGCTGACTGAACGGGTAAGCTTTTACGCAACAATATTTGTCCGATCTCGCTATAAAAGTATGAAAAACAACACATTTTGTCATCATGGGGCCGCAGAAATACCTCGTATTATCCGTGTTCTCGTTACGACCGTGCTCGTATCTTCCGTTTTTTAAGACATAGAAACACGCATGGGACAGTTCGGGACCGGTGAAATACCTCGTATTAACCGGCGTCTCGTATCTTCCGAGCTCGTATTAACGAGAGTCGACTGTATATATTTAAACTCCATTGTTTGTTATTACACTCCACATACTTTTTTGTTTCTGAGCTTTTTGTGCCCAAGATTGAGCCCTTTTTCAAACTGCAAAGGTCATGCTGTGTGATTAAATGTATCAGACTGTTTCCCTAGTCAGTAAATTTCTTCATTTAATAACACATACATCTGGCTTTAAGGAAGTTCCTTTGGTAGTCCATGCTGATGAATATCAAGAGTTTCAAATATAGACTGCTAAAGAAAAAGGCAATGAATTTTTTTTATCAGACATCGGATTTCAAACACAAAGTCACCCATATTTATAATAAAGCACTCCAATTTAGTGTGCATGTTTGTGTCCGCTTGTCTTCTCACAGCTCCTGTTTCCCCAATCGTCTCTAAAGTTGTTAGCAGGTAACATTTATCTTCATGTAAATACTTCCAAATCGTTCTCCTGTTTACCATTATGTTGCCTTTTATATTCACAGGGAGACATGAAGTTGATATATTTCTTCAAACCCACAAACATATGACATATGACTGGACAACCATCAGAACAAAAGTAATGAATGAACGTGCAAAATGGAAAAGAATGGTACAAGGGAGAATGAACAGCATGCTAGACAAATAATGGAATTAAGGATATAGAAGCGTCAATAATGCTTCCTTTACAACTACATAAGCTCCTTGTTAATTATCTCAGAAACATACCTCAATTCTGTTGCTGATCTTATTTTACTGTACTCTACAGTTGATAAAGGCAGTATAAAGGCAGTATAGTAGTGGGAGGAAGTACTTCATCGGGCACTGTGAGTTGATCTTGTTGGTTATTGAACCAGACTATTCACCTGAAGAGGGGGAGACTTGATCAGATTATATTGATGTTCTTAATGAGTTTGTAGAGGATGTGAGGTAGTTTCTACTGGATGCATGAGTTGATAGAGAGTAATTGCAGTATTTCATTAAGTGGTG